>PVHP010007581.1:0-56133 GCA_004024765.1 Zapus hudsonius
AGCTATGGTTGGGCTGGGGAAATGGCTCAGCAGTTATAGGAGCTTGCTTGCAAAGCCTGTTGGCCTGGGTTTGATTCCTCAAAACCCACATAAAACCTAAAGTGCAAAGTGCCACATGCGTCTGGAGTTCATTTCCAGCAGCCAAAAGACCCAGGCACACTCATTTTCCCTCTCTCTCTCTCTCTCTCTCTCTCTCTCTCTCTCTCTCTCTCTCTCTCTCTCTCTCTCTCTCTCTCTCTCTGTCTCTGTCTCTCTCACCCTTTCTCTTTCTCCTTGAAAATAAATATTTTTAAAAGAAAAAGTTAAGATAATGATAGAGTAATGAATACATTTCCTCCAAGTTTCAAACACTAATTTTAAAGGTAAAAATTTCCTTCACAACCAAGACTTACATTGAAATATCTATTTTCCCCAACTTTAAAAACATAATTCAGGTGATATTTGTTATCTACCATGACAGGGTTTGTAGGCTTGCTTACCTCGGACTTTAAAATACTTCACATGGTTTGCCACAGCCTCTGCAACACTTTCATTGGGGCAAATTTTTACTCCATTTGGGAAGAGAATAGATCGCCGCCTTCTGAGCACCCAGCGTCCTTCAGTCTCTCTAGAGTCCAAAGGCTGTTTAGTCCCAGTGCGAAGAGAAAGGTCTGTAGATTCTTCTGACGAAAGGAAAGAAACTGCACTCGTGGGTTCTTGAGTGTCTTCTAAAGAAAACAAGGTTTGTTACTACAAAGTGAAGGCAGAATTCAGGGTTCTGGTGAGGAAAGCAGACCCAACAAAAGGGAATGGAGACGACCTGACCTCTGCACCAGATTTGGACCTTGAAGACAATACTGAGGGTGAAGATGGACATGTAGAGCAAAGGAAGGAAGAAAGAGTTCAATCTTAACCAGCTAATTCCTAGTCCTTAATTCAAGATTGCCTTTGAAATGGAGTATATACCTAATTTCAATACAAAGGTTCGAACCAGAAATTCTTAATGAAGAGGGGAATTCCAAATTGCAGAATCTATTTTTAAAGTTTGATGAAGCAATGTCAAAGATCGATATAGTCATATTTCTGTCATTTCTATTAACAATCACATCAAGCACTACTATTTAAAGAGAATATACTACAGATAAGTAGACACCTGAAAACAATTATCAATTCTGAATTACCTGTGAGTGATGGAAGGCTTCCTTCAAGAAAGAAAAATATCAAAGTGCCAAGAGAAATCTTCCCCCAAAGAGGAAACATAATCACTGGGACAAAAACCAAACAGAAATGAGGAGAGGGCAAGAACTTTAAGTGAACATCAAAGCCTTGAGACTTCCAACAACAAATTCTTACAGAAAAGGCCTGACAGCTAAAAATTTACATTGGAGAACGGACAACCACTCCAAAACCATTATAAATTAGTGCAAGTAAAAAGAGCCATCTCGATGGAGCCTTCACTTCTGTTCAGAACTAATCAGCATGCTGTGAAAGCAGGAGAGATAAGCGAATTAGAACAGATGGGGAGAGGCAGCGTCTTCTAATCTGGCTAAGCCCTTTCCTAACACTCTCCCTGTCTTTAACAAGCAGTTCTTGTACCAGCAACATAATTCACATACAATTCGGTTTTATTTTTCCTCCAAATTCTCTGAGTCTGTTGGTCAAATCTGATAGACTCACATGCTATCTGTATTTTCCTGGGCCCTAAAGTGCATAAGCTTAAAATGCTCATTTCTCTCCTTGATAGAGAAATCTGAGTTTCTTTCATTATACCTACTTATGTCGTCTTCCTTATGTATAAAAAAAAATGGTACAACTACTTTGAGAATTAGCAAATTAACTAATATAATCCACAGAAGTTGCCTAACACATACTAGTATAAATTGTAGTGTGAAAATAAGTCTGTTCCCTAATTTGCTATCACTTGTGAGGCCCATGTCACGAGGTACAGTGGTGACACAGGCAGTGAAAGAATTCACCAAGACAGAAAAATGCAGAAGTGAAGAGTTTAACATACATTGTAGTATAGCCACAGTGATCCAGACAGTAGAGAGAAGCGATCTGCTGAAAGGCACCCCAAGAGGTGCTTTTATGGGGGTTAGTGAGGGGTTCTACAGGCAACTGGGCAAAATGTTGATAAATTTATAAAATTATTAGCTAAGATTTATCATATGAATTTAAAAAGAAAGTGTTACTAATTCTTAATGACTATTTCTTGTTGAAAATTAACACAGGAGATGTCTTACATAACAAATGCTAATGGAAAACTATTCTTTTTGGTGGTCTACTCCAAAAAGCTGGAGACTACTGAGAATCACTACAATCTGAAAATATTTCTGTTTTATACTGAGAAAATCTTAAATCCTGTATTTATCACTTGACATTTGATTGAGCCCTTTGAGCTGGTTAACTCACCCAAGAAACTAGATAGAATACTCTCTAATTATGAGAACTAAAAAAATGTGAAATATTCTTGAGAATAACACAATGTACACTAGTTGTATTACAAATATAATGCAAAAGACCTTTCCGGCTTTGGAATTCTTTTGGTTCAAACTCTAGGACAGGAAAAAAAATTCCTAACATATTCCAAGCAGATAATTTACTTGAGAATGTTATAGACATTTATTTTGTTATGTGCTATAAAATATAATTCTTCAAATTTCATAAACCTACACTGTTTTTATAAAACAAGGATAAAAACTCAATGTGTTCTAAATAGGTTCATTATTCTTTAAATTCATTTTAACTTATTATCTTGATGTAATTTGTAACTTTCAACTGCAACATTCAAAACTCAAAAGCAAGATTAGCTGCAGGTAGAAAAGGTAAGAAGAGGAAGTGCCACAGAAGGTGACATTTCAGCTGGACCTCCTGTGGTCAGGTTGGAGTTTCAGTGAGCAAAAGTGGTAGCTAGCAGCAATGACTGAGCAGAAAGAATCCGTGGTCGGATCAATAAAATGGGAAAGAACTACTCATAAAGTTATTTAATGGAACATATGTAAACGTATGTAAAAGATAGCAACATGATAAGCACAAAGTACATATGTAGAGAATAAACCTTAGATGGTTAATTGTAGGTTACATAAAACCTTGAAAGTCTTAATAAGAATTTTTTAAGTCTTAAATATATATTTATTGTCCATAATGAGTTACATTATTCAGTGGGCAAACAATGAGTTGTTATCCCCACTTCCCCAATGCCCCCCTCCCCATCCCCAATCAGCTGGATATCCTCCTCTGTGGGTCTGGATCAGTCCTTGTGGCAGGGGACCCTGGAGAGCCTAGTACTCAGCCCGGTCCTCCTGGCCCAAGTGTGTTGTTACTGAGGGGGGTCATGCCTCTGGATAGTCTCCCCCACCACAGCTCTTACAATCTTTCCGCCCCCTCTTCCGCATAGGTCCCTGAGTTGTGGTGGATGAGTATTAAGGCTGCTTTAAGGTTGTGAGCTTAGGGGTCTTTGTGTCAAAAATCATTGGTTTCTGTCTCACTGGCTTATCCTGTGTTGATTGAATGGCTGTGGCTGTGGGTCCCTCGTTCCTCCCGTCCTTCTCTGCGGGATTTCGTATGACTGTGTGGCTCCTCTCTTGCCAGAATCTCAGGTATCGGCCTACGGTCAGTTGGTAGGGTTAGATGGTCCCCAGCTCTCTCGCTGCATCCAGAAAAATACAAGCACAATCTCCATCGGAGAGTGTGATCAGTGTAGGTTAACAAATATACACATTTCTGGATTACCTAGATTCTATTTTTAGTAGCCTCCCCATCAATCGCTCCCACAGTGCATTTTGTCTCAGGAGCCCAAGAGTACGGGATCCGGTAATTATCGCCCTGAATCCCAAGTTCCAGACAAGGGGTCCCCCTCACTAAGTGGACAATTGGCCGAATTTGAAAGCTGTTGATTGTCTCCCCTAGGCCCAGGCTCCTCTGTTGCACAAGTGCTCCTTTCTTGGTTTGCTGTTCTCTCCCAGTAGGGGGTGTGGTCAGCCTACTCATGACCGCAGATTGTGTTTCCTGTCAATGGTCTCTGTTTACTCCAGCTGTTGTTGATCATTTTCCCCTGGCAGCCTGTGCAGTGCCTTCTAGTGCTATACTAACTGCCTTCTGGGGGCTGGATACCATTCCGGACGTTGAAAGGTCTCTTGATGCTGGTCGATGGCATTCTGTGGTTTCTTCAGCAACAGGGTTTTGCCTCAGGCCTAGGGAGGGCACCCAAGAGCTTTGACAGAATTCTGTCATGTTGTTGGAATCTCATGAGTCGCTTTGGTCAACAGCTCAGTGAGGGAAGGAACCAGTGGATGGAACCAGGGGTTGTCCGGCTGCTCTAATTATTCACAGGCTTAGACTCTCTCCCCTACCACTCATGGCCCCTCTTGCCATATGATGCTCACTACTTACTCAATAGGTTACAATATGATCATGAGGATTTTATATTTTGTGACAATGGCAATTCTACCAAAACAATATGCAGCTTCAACTCAATACCAATAAAAATCCCAGCTTCATTCTTTATAGCGATAGAAAAAAAAAAGTCTCAGAATTCATTTGGAATAGCAGAAGGCCTGGGATATCCAAAAATACCCTTGGCAAAAGAAACACCTTGGATGGTATCACCATACCCAATCTTGATCTAAAGCTATACTAAAAAGCAAAAACAACATGGTACTGACATAAAACAGACAAATGGGACCAGAACAGAATTGAAGACCCTGCCCTCAGCTCAAATAACTACACCTACTTGACCTTTGAAAGGTGCCAAAAACATTCACTGGATAAAAGATAGCATCTTCAACAAATGGTGTTGGACAAATTGGATACATACATGTGAAAAAATGAAACTAGACCCGCTTCTCTCACCATGCACAAAAATCAACTTAAACTGGATTAAAGACTTCAATGTAAGACCTGAAACTCTAAAAAACCTGGAAGAAAAAATAGGGAGAACTCTCCACGAGATAAGAGTAGGGGGAAACTTAATAATCCCCAGTAGCCCAGGAAATTTGACAATCAACCAATGGGATCTCATCGAGCTAAAATGTTTCTGTACAGACAAACATACCATACATAGAACCAACAGACCACCATCAGATTGGGAGAAAGTCTTTACCAGTTACTCCATGGACAGAGGCCTACTATCTAGAACCTACAAAGGACTCAAAAAGTTAAATAATAAAAAAATAATAATCAAATACCCCACTCAAAAAATGGGGCAGTGAACTGAACAAGGAATTCACAAAGGAGGAAATACAAATGGTCAATTCTCACTTAAGAAAACATTGAACGGGCTGGAGAGATGGCTCAGCGGTTAAGGCACTTGCCTCTAGTGCCTAAGGCCCCTGGTTCAATTCCCCAGGACCCACATAAGCCAAACCCACAAGGTGGTAGCCCTGGTGTGCGCTCTCTCTCTCTCTCTCTCTCTCTCTCTCTCTCTCTCTCTCTCTCTCTCTCTGCTTGAAAATGAATAAATAAAATATATTGGAAAAAAGAGCACCACATTTAAAAAAGAAAAGAAAATGTTGAACATCTTTAATCATCAGGGAAATGAAAATCAAAACAACTATGAAATTTGTTTTGCCATTCTACTTCAGCCAGAATGACAATCATTAAAAAAAAAATCCACCAACAATAGATGTTGGTGAGGATGGGAAAAGGGAACCCTCATTCACTGCTGGTTGGGGTGCAAACTTGTACAACCACTATGAAAGTCAATATGGAGGCTTCTGATAAATATGAAAGTAGAGCTATCAACAGACCTAACTATCCCTCTATTGGGCATCTGCCCTAAAGGCTCCTCTCTTCAATACAGAGAATTTTGCTCAACCTTGTTTATAGCTGCTTAATCCACAAGAGCTAAGAATTGGAATCAACCCAGATGCCCATCACTGGACAAATGGATATCAAAGTTGTGGAAAATATACACCATGGAATTCTACTCAGCAGTAAGGAAAAATGAGATAATAAAATTTTCAGGAAAGTGGCTGGGCTTGGAGCATATCACACTCAGAAAATTCACACAAGAACAGAGGGACAAATGCCAAATGCCACATATTCTCCCTCATCTGTGGTCCCTAATCAAGTTAATTTTGAACAGTAATCAAACCTGACAAGCAAATTGAGAGTCAAGCAATGGGCATGGAAGGCACTGGGGAGAGGGAGTTGGGAGGGACAAGAGAGATATATACAAAATTAAATTCAAAATAAATTGATACCATATAATCCTTAATCTTGGACAGTAGGCCCTCTAGAAGAATATGGGGTTTCTTCTGGTAAGAAGGGCTCTGAATAGGGATGGGAAGAAGACTACTAACTCTAATACAATTGGCTCTGGCTAATAACGCCTCATGCCAGAAATCGGTTATTTCCCACACTGAGCTGTTGATCAGAGAGATCTATGAGATCCCCAAAAATGACAGGCTTCTATAAAACCTTTTCATTACCTGCCATAAGCAAAAGATAGGACCTTAAATTAGCCAAGAAATCTACTCAGTGACAAGGAACCCTGAACTGGAATTGGGATCCAGGGCAAAATCCTATGGGATCCAAAAACATGAGCTCCAAGGAGAAATTTCCACTACCAGACAACTATAGAGGCAACTCCCAATACAATCTTGCCAAATAAGAAATGTGTGTGTCATTTAACCTATACTGATCTCACTCTCTGGTAGAGATTCTGTTTGTATTTTTCAGAATAGAGCCGTGGTCAACCCAACTCCACCAACAAGCCACAGGAGGATCCCGGCAAGAGATGAACCACCCTGGGCCTATAATGGAGGCCCCAAAAGAAACCTTGGAGAGAGTGGTGTGAAAAAGAAGAGACCTATCACCACAGCAAATCAGTCAACGGAGGATAAGTTAATCAGACAGACACCAACAATATCCAACACAACCCAAAGCAGAAATACAGAGACTCTTAAGATCTCAACAATAAAGCAGACTTAAAACTCACCTACCATGACTTGGAAGTGAATGGAAGAGGGGCAGAAAGAATGTAAGAGCAATGGTGGGAAAGAATAACCAGAGGCATTGCCCCCCTCAGTAACAACACACAAAGCGGGGAGGGGGAACCTGGCCACCTCTTGTGCTATTTACATTTACAACCCCCTACCCCATGTACTGATCCAGTATGCCCACGAGGAGGGTCCCCAGTGGGATAGGGACAGGGAGGAGGGAAATGGGGGTACCATTGTAAGAATCACCCATATATTGTATCTAATTGAAGATAATAAAGATATCAAAAAAAGAAAAATATACAACCTTGCTGAAGATGCAACAGGCTCCTGTGACATAACAACTGGTAGGAAGCTGGTTCCCAGATCGTTAGTCCATACAATGCTGGAATGAGCTACGTGAGCTGACGGGGGAGAGTAGCTAATGATATTGGAAAAAAGCAGTGGACACTGCTATATGACAGAGACCAGTGTGGCAAGAATCACTCACCTGTGCAATAGTGGACTTAACCTAGGCAAGTAATTAACAGCTGTCTGATTAGCTAAGATATCTGTTCAGTGGCAAGGAACCCTTAGCCGGAACTGGGATCCCAGGCAAATTCTTATGGAGACCAAGAATCCAGACTCCAAGGAAAAGCCCCCACTAACCACAGGCCTAAAGAAAGGCTATACCATTAAAATCTTGCCAAATTAATAATGTTTGTCCCATTTAACCTATGTTGATCTCACTCTCCATTGGAGAATTTGTATTTTTCAGAAGCCAGTGAAAACTCTGGACAACCCAATTATGCCACCAAACAGGAGATGAACCATCCCTAACACATTATCCAGGACCCAGGTGAAATCACAGAGGAAATGGTGAGATGAGCAAGAGTGTTCCTCCCACAGCGAGCCCAACAACCTACACAAGGGTAAAAGACTCTGAGGATGCCCAAAACAGTCCAAAGTAGAAACCCAGAGACTCTTCAGAGCTTGACACTAACACCGACTTAAAATTCACCCACCATGGCTCAGGGAACTTTGGGGAAGAGGAGGGCAGAAAGATGGTAAGAGCCATGGTGAGGGGAATACCCAGAGGCACTGCCCACTCCCACCAAAAAATGTCTGCTGCTACTACAACCCATAGCCCTCCATCCCATGGAGCATTCCGGCAATCCCATTGAGGAGGGTCATCAGTGGAATAGGGGCAGAGAGGAGGGAAATGGGGGTACCAACACAAGACTTGCTCATATAGAGTTTCTACTTATTAATTTTTAAAAAGCTTCCTTTTTTCCCAGTTCTAGAAATTTGAACTAGTGTTATCTTCTCTACAAATGCTTTCCCTGGCCTTACCCCTTTCACTCTCTCTGTACCACCTTCATTAATACCCAACCCCAACACATAAACACAACCATTAAGTTACACTTCCTCATGTACTAAAAGAAACGTCACTGTTCTTACCATAAAATATTAAAATTGCTCATGCCTATAAATGACTCAAAAATGAGTATTTACCTCTGGAGAACAAGAGTGGGCTTGCACACCCCCTTTAACCTATGCTGCATTCACTCTTAGTTGGAGAATGTTTTATTTTGAGAAAACAGAAAACCAAAATCTATTGGTAAGTAAAAAGGATAGTCGACCACCCACCACAAGATGTGTCCCGTCTACCACATCTGTCAGGGCACAGGAAAAATTGTAGAGGCTGCAACAACATGAATACTGCTCTTACTGCCAGCCTGACAACCAGCTTCAGGGTGATGGTGACAGACATGATGATCAATCAAACCCATCAGAGCAGAAATACAGAGGCTACAGAAAACTCAACTATCAGACTGCCAACAGGCCTGCCATGGCTCAGGGAACATTATAGAAGAGGGGGAGGAAAGATTTTAGCCAGACTGGGTAGGAATACCCTGAGGCACAGTCCCCCATTATCCCATAGGGACTAACTGAGGCCTTCATGACTCCAATGTGAATACCAAAAACCCAACTGAGAGCCCCAGGGAAATGGGAACAGGGGCAAGGGGATGATTGTTGTATTTATATGCATATATATATATATATATTCAATTTTTAAAAGCAAAGAGTATTTGCTTTGAAAAAGATGAATGGGCTTATTTTCTGTGTCTAGCAAAATATTGGCTAGTAGTACATCTGGGTTAGGTGTCACTTACCTGAAACGGGGCTTGGGAATGTCTGCTAGTAGATGGTAAGTACACCATGAAGACAGGACCTAGGTCCAAGCATAAAGTACATGTGTGCTTCGTCAGTCTACATCCTGCATGCAAGATCTGAGGTGATCCCATACAAGAGCGAACCTGAGCTTTGCTGTGACACGTTACATGAAGTCAAGTATGGAGTTTTCTACTTGTGGCCTTAAGCTGGTATCAAAACATTTCCTTTAAAACCCCCAAAGCAAAAGAAAAAAATTTTCCGACTTTGGAGCTTTTTGGATTATGGATTTTTGGAGCATTTTTCTTATTTGATTAGGTTGCTACCTGAACTGAAAAATTGTCCCTGAACAAAAATGCCATTCAATTCAGCCATGTATTTATTAAAATATGGAGAAAAATTAATTAAGAATCAGTTACACAGAATGCATAGGACATCATGTAATCAGACATTCATTTCTAACAAGGGTTCAGGGTTATTAAGAAAAAAATTACACCTCAATTTAGTGAATTTGAAATATGTTTAATATAAAACGCTGGTATACTCAAAGCATAATTTCCATATGAATTTAGGAAAAAGGATTTTTAACAATTTCTACATGATAAAAGGACAATGGTATCTTTGAACAACATACAAACAAAAAGATTCAGAAATCACAAGATGTCTTATACTTGCTTTCTCAAAATTAGATGTACAAAACAATTAATAGTCATCTAAAAAGTCTCCCCCAAATACACACAAATTGGGAATGAAATTTTCAATCAATAACCATCTTTATGAGAAATTTCTAAAGTAGAAATCTAGAGTAACATAAAGATGGCAACAAGATTAACAAAAGCTGAGGACACAGAAGCTACCTGACAACCTTAATTACCTTAATTCATATGACTTTTAAATGAAAGGTTTTGATTCTTTACACACAATTAAAATGTAAATCTGAAATATTTAAATAAAATTAAATAATATTCTTAAACACACTGTCATCTGAGAAAACACAATATGACCATGTGTCTCTCCAAATATTTGATAGCCTTAGACGATTCTAAACTATTTAATCATATATAATACTACTATGATCACATGAATTCAGTAAAACTGTTACCTGGATATTTAATAAAATATTAAGTGCTATAGGTTTATGATACATAGGGTATCATGTTTTTTTAAAAAACTACAATTTAAAAACATAAAAGAAATCTGAGTTTGACTGGTGGGTAAACTATGAAATTTTATATTTAGTTCTAAGTTAATTGAACTTTGAGAGTATTATTTTGGTTAAAGTTCTGAGAACACCAATTTTATAATTTACACTTATAGAAACTGTGTACATATATTCTGAGGTACTACAGGAATGAATATTTATACAGCAATGCTTCAAATAAACTAAGTGGCAACATACATAATTTTAAAAACTTTTTTGGATAGCTAAATTTTTTTGTTCCAAGTTTAGCTGAACAAATGAATTAATTTCTCAGATACAAACATATGACATTAAAGAGATGGAAAAAATAAGAGTAGAGGGCTGGAGAGATGGCTCAGCAGTTAAGGCACTTGCCTGCAGTGCCTAAGGCCCCGGGTTCAATTCCCCAGGACCCACATAAGCCAGACTCACAAGGTGGTGGCCCTGGTGCATTCTTTCTCTTTCTCTCTCTCTCTCTCTCTCTCTCTCTCTCTCTCTCTCTCTCTCTTTCTCTCTCTCTCATCTCTCTGCTTGCAAATAAATACAATATTAAAAATAAGAGTAGAATAACTGTATTTAGCAACTGAGAATAATAAGCTGCACTTTGAAAGAGTAAATTATCATCTTATTAATGTGAATTTTTCTACACTATACAGAAAGGATGCCGTAAATGGCATTTTCTAAGCCTTCATACTAAATTCTTAAAAAAAATACACAGTATTCATACTGCATGCTTGAGCTGCAAAGACTAGAATTAGAATAATGTGACTTGTCAACCAGGTGACAAGCAGCGGGGCTGGCACCAGGGAGGACCGCCTCCCATCAGCACCCAGTGATGTGGAAGTACAGATCACACCGTTTGAGCACGTAAAGTCATTCCCACATTACATAGACTATTGCATAATCCAAGCATATTTACTCAGAAAAATAACAAATATTTAGGAAATTTTAATTTATATCTTATCCTCACTTCATCTAGGTTAGTCCAACAACTCAAAGATATTTTATATCTTAATCATGTTCATCTTGACTTATAAAACTACGGCACATTATCATCGCCTCTGAGCTAACAGTGCTGGCTGGTAAGCGGCTTTCCACGAAGCGGAGAGAACAGGTGTCATGTGTGTACAGATTAACTAGCTCTTGCTGTCCTTCTGCTGCTGTAAATGAAGTTTCAAAATAAGCTCTCGAATATCTTCCCGTTTGGTCTTTATAACATGACGAGGAAACCATTTTTCCAAATGAATTGGAAGTTCAAAGTTAACAATGGGATCCTAGTGAGAAAAAAAAAGATGCTATCACTTTGACATAATTTCAATCCTTCAAATTTCCTTTTTAGTGGAGATGAAAATAAGTAACTTTTTAAAAACAGCATCTCTACTGAGATATAGCCACATAAATATAATCACCCAAATTATGTAATTACTTTTCTGTTTACACAGACCACAACCACACACAATATTAAATTGCTCATTATTGGACATCATTTCAAATTAAGTGTTGCCTGTCCTATTAAAAAGCATGTTTAAGGAGCTGAGAAATGGCTCAGCAGTTAAGGCGCTTGCCTGAACAGCCTAGCAACCAGGGTTTGATAGTAGTGAGTGTATCTGGAGTTCATTTACAGTGGCTGGAGTCCCTGGCATGTCCATATTCATTTTCCCTCCCTCTCTCCCCCCCCGACATGAAAATAAATATTTTTAAAAGCATGTTTAAGTGCATTATCACAAATGAATCTGATAACTATAGCATAATTCAGCAAAGCTCAGAAGTCAGTTGGTTTATTACAATTTTCCCCAACATGTTATTTTTAAACTTTTAAAGAGCAACCTCTAGTCAAAAAGACTCTAAGTTAAGATTGACAATCCTCCAAAGGATTCTAGTGTAAGAAACAGCTGATTCAACTACTTCAAGAACAACAACTTTTTCATGATGACGAAACTTAATGGGAAACGTGTTAAGTTGTGATTATAAAGATATGTCTCCCTGTGCTTTTTAAATGGCTAAATATTACCCTTAGATTGTATTTATAAATCTCATGAAGTTATTAGAAGTCAAGAAGATACCTTAGAGAAGAAGCGAACTGATTGAGACTCTAGGAGTCACTGCCTCCATGATGATTTCTTGTCTAGTTTGTTTTTTTAAACCCTAACATTGTCTTGTTGTTTGTTAAAAGAGTTTTGGAATGGCATTCTTCAGGTCCATTTTATAACCCAGGTAATGTACACAAGTTTCTAAGACATGGTTTAGATTTTTGAGCTTTCTCCCCTAGACCAACAGGAATTTCACATGGTGCTTCATCCTCTGTGCAGTGGACGTTCTACTGGCTGAACCCACAGAGAGCGAAAGTATGCAACCAAGTATGTCATTAAGGCCCAATGAGTATTCCAAATTCAAGATTGTATCTACTTGGAAAGAGCATTATTAGAATACAAGAATTTTTACCCTAGGATAAAGTGTCAATGTGGAATAAAAAGGAGTGCACACCTCAACATAATAAGTATGCAATGGATTCAAATATATGTAACATCTTTTACTATAAAATATCATTCCTCATCAACAGTAATGACAACAAAAACTCATACTGTAAAGCAACAAGCTTTGAAATCACCTAAGTGTCCCATAAAGAGATTTCTGGTCAAAAGCGCATCTTCATGAATGATACTGCTAAGGACTGAACTAATAAGCTAATATTTGAAAAGACAAACAGTGATTCCCTGACACTGAAGATTTTGTGGTCAATATTGCTACAGTTCCTATAAAGTCTAGTTCCTACAAAGCTGGATAATAACACCATGTCTGTCATTGCATTTTCTCAGCTATGATGTTCTAAACTTCTTGAGTAGGTCTTTGTGTTTTGGGAAATTGTCTCTAAATATCTTATCTGCCTTATTCTGTCTTTCTCCTTAAGACTTGTGCCGCTCCGATACATATACAAGGCATCTCTTTCCTAGTGCACTTGCTTGTTTCTTAGACTTGTTATCTTCCTTACATTTTTTTCTCCATGGGCTATTCATATTTCCTGATCTCCTTTAAGTTCACTAGTTCTATCTTAAGGTATATGCAGTATGCCAATAAACCTAGCAAAGACAAATTTGTATTTTTTTAAAAGAGGGTGTCTCTGGTTCCTGATCCTCCTGCCCCTACCTCCCAAATTCTGGGATTACAGGTGTGTACTACCACATCTGGTTCTAAACAAGTTCTTAATTTCAAGCAGATGTTTTCAACCCAAGTATATACTTTTGACTTGTTTTTCTGAATTTCCTATCTTCATCCATTCAGTTTATCTCTGGCTGTATTTTATATAACATACTAGTGAAATCATTTTAAAGATCTCATCTAATTTTATTACCTAGGTACTTGTGGGGCTCTACTTTCTCTTTATTTTCCTTACTAATAACACTTTCTTAACTAATAACAGTGGTTCCTTGCTTACCCAGAAATGTGTAAGTGTATACTGATAATTATGGATAAAAATTTTATACCTTCCCATACCTTGAAAAAGCTTTCCACATACTGCAATAAATACACGCCACAATCACTGCTGTTGTCTTGTTTAGGAACCTTAGGGCACAGGTCCACCATGTTTGTTTTGTTGAATGCTCGAGGAGTTTTTCGCTTAACTTCCCACTCTACCTCTAAATACCTGAAATCAATAAGGAAAGCAACTTGTAGAAATCTCTCAATCAGTATGTAACAAATTTCACAAAGACAAAAATAACATGTCTTACAAGATCTAATGCCTCAAATTAAATTTTCAGAGATTGAATTTTAACAATGCAAGCTATATTATACTACAGAGTTAACAGATAGCTTTTTAAAGTCCTATTGTTAGTTTTTCAGGCCCTCACCCCCCCCTCTCTCTCTCTCTCACACACACACACACACACACACACACACACACACACACGGATAAAAATTTAAGTGTTCTTACTTTATTCTCATGTGGTACTTTCGGTAATTGCTAATGTTTGCAATGTTCTATGAAATTACTGTTTGTGAGCTGGAGGGGATGGTTCACTGGGTAAGAACGCTTGGCATGAGGATCTGTGTTCAAGTCCACACACCTCCATAAAAAGCTGGAAATGGTTGTACATACCTGTAATCCCAAAGCTGAGGGGGTCTGAGATAAGAGGGCTAATGGACTCCTTAATCAGGGAAATAAGTCAGAAAAACAATGGAGGATCCCTAACCTCTTCCTCTGGTCTCTGCAGTGTGCCCATGGGGTTAGCACATCTTCACATACGTGTTCATGCACATGCAGACACACCACACATACCATGCATACAAGAACATGCTTTGATTAATCATAGGTACAAATTTTGAATTTACTTTTGATGTATTCCTTGCAAGATCAAGAGGCTTGACTATTAACATATAATGGAGAGGATGTTTATTTTTTATTAGATTTGCAGGCTTCATTTAAACCCAAGCTAAAATGTAATCCTAATGTGGTGTCTTCGCAGTTTTTTTCTTGTTGTTTTGAGAAAGGTTCTCATTATTATAGTCCAGACTAGCCTCACACTCACTAGATAGTACATGCTGGCCTTGAACTCAAGATTCTCTCACCTGTCAGGCTGCTTTATTGCCTTTTCGTATTGGATCACAGACCTGTGCTACCGATGCCCACACTCCAGGATTGTGTAGAATAATTCTCAAAGAACTAAGATTTTCAAATAATGAATTAACTAACAAAACTGTCATTACTTACTCTCGTAAGTTCTGAACTGTGTTTTGTATAGAAGCAGCTTTCAAGGAGTCTAGTATGAGAATGCATGGCCTAGGAAAAATAGAGGAAGAAATTAAGACATAGAGACTTTACATAAAGATGCATACCTAAATACATATAAAAAATCAATATAGAATAAACTTACCTTTTACACATTTTCTTTGGTGCTGATATATCCATCTCAGTATTCTGAAATAACATGAATTTTTATGTCTTTGCAATTAAAACTAGTTTAAATTCATTTTCACTTATTTCTTAAAATGTTTCAAATACTTTGAAATAAAATTTTAATACAAGTTCTTTTTAAGAGTTCACTTCAAAATGAAGCAACTCACTTCATTTTTCAAAACTCTATCATAATTATATAATTATCATAAATAAATCAAAATTGATTTATTTTATTATCCTGGCTATTAATTTATATACTTTTATACTGACCTCAAGGAATTATGCTTTAAATTAACCTAAAAAAATAATTTGGAACTTTGCTTCTATTTACAGATCCTTCTAAACTAAGATAAACAGGGTCAGTAAACTTTCTATCACTACATTCTCCAGCTAACCTACAAAGGCCTGTAACAACACAGTTCTTCCCTTGGAAACACAAGAAGTATGGTAAAATCTGTAATAAGGGAAAATAGATTATGAATTGAATATCTGATGATACTTGTTCATAAGTTTTATAGAGAATAGAACATCAAATAGATTTCTTTAATCAGACCATCTCAGTACCATTATTGGGGTCACAGAGACACAATGTGGGCAAGTTGAAGCAAATAAACACATCAAGAAAAATAATCAATTGGTTTTCTCTCCTAAAAACTATTAAAAAAATCAAGAAAATCAAAATTTAATTATGACCCACCTTAGCTATGCCCAATTTTATAGCTAACATTATTTAATTCATGAGATTTTCCTATTCACATCTAAACAGAGCACACTTACTTGGGAATCTTCTGCACCCAAGGACTGTGTTGAAGTGTTATGCAGATCATTCTCTAACAAGAAACAAGTGACTATTAGTCTTTATTGTGTGTTTATACAGATATTTTAGATAATTAGCAAATACAGTAGTAATTTAGAATTAGCTTTTAGAATATGGTTACTATTTTGAAGAAAACTCAATCAATAGATAAATCTGGTGATGGCTGGTTATCAGATAGTACAAAAACTCTAGGGCCAAAATTGGAAATGCCAGTTAGCTAGTCCAATTTCCTATAGAGACAATTTTCAAAAACATCTCAATCAAAATATCTCCTACTTTAAAGTGAAGAGTAGTTAACTTGTCTAGTTATAGTTCTAATTCTCACAACAGTGTTTTATGGAATTACACCCTTGAAGCTCAAAAGGGAAAATAGTCAGATGCTCGCTTCATCAGTTTTTCTGTCCTGTCTCTCCCCCTTGCCCCCACAATCATGGTTATGGAAAGTTAGCAAAAAAGACTATTGTCAATTCTAACTGCTATTTAACCTACAGTTAGAAATATCTAACAAAGGTTTATTTTCTCAAAGAAAATAAGCTTGTCTTAATTAAAACGTTGGCTTATAATTTAAGAAAAATCATGCAAGAACTGTCAGATGCAAATTTGGTATCAATAATAAGACTTTAAAATTCCATTTTGTATACATAAGACTGGGTATCATGAAAAGTTCACCATTTTTGTACTTCCTTCTAATAAGGTTAATGATGAACAAAGAGTATTGACTTCACACTATTTGTCTTAATCATTTATTACTGATTATTATTTTTGAAACACTGTCAATATTAACAGTATCACCTATTGTATTGTCATCATGTTGAGTTTGCTGAGAATGAAACTGCTGGGATTCAGTCTGTGGAGAGTCTTCATACACTGCTTCCTCTAACCAAGGGAAACAAATGACTGCCAGGTACCAGTGAGACCTGTTGAAAAAGAACTAGAATCTTAATAACATGGACAACCTAAACAATGTAGACAAACATATAACAGACTTATCTGTGTCTGAGCCAGGGGGTATGACAAACCTCATTAATCTTAAAAGCATTCATTATAACACCTGATATAAGGGAGAGCACACATTCTAAATAGTCACAACCCACCCATAAACACCACAAGTAAAACTACTAAGAATAAAATATGGGCAATTCAAACTTTATTTTATATATTCAGTGTTTTTAGGATCCACATTAATAAACACTCATCTGTTTTGATTAGTACTTAAAAGGGTTTATACTCTTAAATAGTCAAAGATTTACTCTAAATGTATATTTTTTTACTTACAAAATCTTCTTTTAAAAAATACAGGGGCTTGAGATATGGCTCAGTGGTTAAAGGCATTTGCCTGCAAAGCCTGATGGCCTGGGGTCAATTCCCCAGTGCCCACATAAAGCCAGATACACAAAGTGGTGCATGCATCTGGAGTTCCTTTGCAGTGGCAAAAGGCTCTGGTATAATCTCTGCCTCCCCCTTCCCTCTTTCTCTCCTTGCAAATGAATAAATAAAATATTTTTTAAAATACAATGTGGGCTGGGGAGATGGTTACAGGTGCTTACTAGTCATCCCAGGTTTGGTTCCCCAAAACCCACATAAAGCCAGATTCACAAAGTAGCACATACAGCTATTTGCAGCAGCAAAAGACCCTGGCATGCTCATTTTCATTCATTTTTTTTCCTCTCTCTGCTCATAAAAAAATGAGTATTTAATTATTTTTAAAATATAATGACTCAATTATTTTAGGTAATTTGAAGTGTTTTTTCTACAATCTTTACATTTTCATTGGCGAGTCAATATACAAGACAGGCAAGTCATTGGTGAAAGTATTTTCAAAGAAAAAACTCAAAAGATACCTGGGATTTATGTACTCTTACATTTTATTTATTATTAGTCGAAAACAACATATTTTTCTACTCTCTCCAATTTGTTTTCAAATACTCAGGAATACTCACGACTCATTTACAGGTACAAAGATGTAATCTTTATTAAAAATGTTAATGTGACGAGTCCATGTTCTTACTCTTTTATGTCTTCTCTGAGCCATTCTAAGAATATGAAAGATATGTCATTTGATTCATAAAAAATTATAAACTTAAGATAAGGAATTCAATTTTACACATTGAAAATTCTGTTCAGTCACCTTATTCAAAATATATAGTTTTCATACACTAGAAATATATCCCATTGTTCTTAAATTGACCACTATGAATAATAATGAAATGCAGAATAAAGGAAACAACTTATTAAATGCTTGGTAGATTTTAATGTAGCTCAGCGACTTAGCATAAACACATGTAAGCCTGTGCATGGAGCTCCCTGAACGTGGTACAGAATGCTCCAGACTCTCCAACTGACTGTGTGGAGAGAGATTCTCCAAGGGAGCTGCCTGCATGTGGTGCAGTGAGGAAGTGGGTTCAAGAGATGCAGCTTCTGTGAGTCCTCACCTATGCTGAGGTGGGCTTTCTCATGATTCGGCTGCCTTTGGGTTTGAGTTAGCTATTGCTCCCATAAGCAACCCCTCACCCTGCTCTGTAAGTAACCCCAATAAACTCATTGGTTCATGAAACTGGTCTTGGTATAATCGTCCTTTGGTCTGTCGTATGTGCCCTGTCTGGGGAGATGTGTGTTTAGTGTCACCCCATGAAAAGTCTTTCCTGCAACACCTCCCTCCCCCACAGCCTGATCCCTGCTCTACTTGCACAGGTGTCATGGTTTGATCCAGGTGTCCCCCACAAACAAATGAATGTGTTCTGATTGATCGATCCCCAGTTGATTGGCAGTTCAGGAATTAGAACCTCGCTAGAGCTATGTTGTTGGGGCGGGTTTATGGGGATTATAAGCCTGCTTCCCCTTGCCAGTGTTTGGCACACCTTCCTGCCGCTGTTTGCAGTGCTGTGGCGGAGGTGATGTCCACCCCTCTGCTCATGCCATCGTTTTCCCTGCCAGGATGGAGTCTCTCCTGGAGTCCGTAAGCCTAATAAACCCATTCCTCCACAAGCCGCTTTTGTTTGGGTTCTTTCTGTGCAATAACTAGAATGCTGACTACAACAGGCAGGTATAACTTTAACAAAATCATCCTCCAAGGCAGAGAGGATAAAAGTAGTAGCTTGGCTTCTTCATTCCTTGCTCCCCAATTTCTAGCTCCACCACAGGTCATGCAACTGAAAATGTAGCCTACAAGCCAAAGCGCCCCTGTCACAGGGAGCAGAACAGTGAAAGGGTAAGAAGTGGCTCTCAAAGCCACAGACACACGAGCTGCACAAGTTAGTGCTGCTCATTCTAGAAAGTTTTACAAAGAAGCCACTCACTAAGAGCACAAAAATAGGGTTACGTTTGTCTTAAAAGGACATTTGAGCACAGACTTACGAAAGTTCTGGATTATCTTCCGTTAAATTATTCTCCTTTCTTGTCAAGCATTTATAGAAAAAGCTACTAAAAATGTGACTCCTTTCAACAAGTTCATCTGATGCTTTCTCCAGTAGAAGGTACCTGTAAAGTAGCAATCCCACAAATGAATTTATTTTTAGATTTTACCTGGTTTGCTCCAATTACCTGTTAGTGGAAATTACTGTTGTTTCCAATTAAATATGGATTTGGGCTTTTGGTTTCTCTTTTAGTTACCTCACTTTTCATAGAGATGATTTAAAGTAAAAACTTGTCCACTTATTTAATAAACAAATATTTGTCAAATCCCTAACATATGTCATTTACATAAGGTAAACAAACTGAGGTGGTGGGGATATTACAGGTCTTATACAATTCATAATTCAAAGAACTGAAAATAGAAGGAAATATCAAATAATCACATAAACAAATAAGACTATGGCGTACGTAAATCTAAAAAATCTTTAACAATTGAGTCATGACTAATATTTAAATTCATTTGCTTCCATACTAAAATAATTCTTCAACATAACTCTGTGATTAAATACTTCTTATTCAGGAAACTTTAATATTCTCAATATAGTTTGACAAGGTGCACAAAGGATCTTGGAATTGCTTCTAGAAAGCTAAGTGGCTAAAGTGTGGGGATCAGAACACTGCAAGGAAAGAGGTATGCAGAGAGAGAAGGAGCTCTAGACAGCTAGAGACCCTCAAATGTTTAGTAGAACACTGCTCACTGTCTGAGGGAAGTAGTCAAGCTAGGAAAAAGGCTACCCAAAATGAGGAGATTCACACCAACCAAGCATCTTGTTTCTTCCTACTAATCAAGCTGTAAAACTTCATAGTCTTTGAGATAGTGGGAAGTTACTCAGGAGAGCCTTTCCTTTTCCTCTCATCTACTTAAGAGTAATTTAACAGGATTTCAGGTTTGGAAAGTTTTGTTTCCTTCTCGTGTGTATGTGTGTGATGTGTGTGGTGTGGTGCAGTGCACACACCCTGTACATGCATGAGCAAACTTTTCTAGGGGAGAATGCCGGCACAAACACTTGCAAATAAATAAAAATATTTAAAACAAATAACTCAAACAGAATTTGTAGATACTTAGAAATCTAGAATGTTGGGGCTAGAGAGATGGCTCAGTAGTTACGAGTACTTCCAGTGCAAGAAAGAGAGCCTGAGAGACCTCAGATCTTACAAAAACAGCTTGGTATTGCCACACTAATCGTAACCCCAGCCATATCTCATAGAAAATACAGGAAGCTCCAGGATCAGTAAAAGACGCCAGCTCAAATAAGTGGGCAGGGGAGAATGATGGTCTATCATTGTTCTATTCCACCCACATCAGACAAGTGCACCCCACTTCAGGCAAGCACAAAGGGCTTCATATGGGTGCACAGACCACATAAATGCTCGCACGCACATAAGCAAGCAAAGGAAAAGATACCTGTAATGTCTATAACTATAAGTGATTCTGTGAGATTTTGAATAAAATAGTACAAATAAAATGATAGAAGTTAGTGAGATGATAATAAATTTGGTTTAACTCTTAAGCAGATGAGATAATTCAGATAAAAACATTTAAAGCTTAGGATATTAGTTCAATAGTCGGATGTTTACCTAGGCTCAATCCCAAATACTGTAACTAAAAAGACAGTTATTTTAAGTTTCACAGTAAAACACTTAACATGAAGAGATCACCATTATTATACTTACTTAAGGTAAAAATCAATTATTACATCATTAAGAAATTCTCCTTCTTCTAAACATTCCAGATCTTCATTAGTAACTCCTAACCCACCCTTTGTAGGTGGTGGAGGATATACGATTAACCTTTAAAGAGCAAAAACAGAGTTAAAATGTAATCAAATGGAAAATTCTAGTAACAAAGAGAATTTGTATGAAATATACAAGTTTTTGTATGAAATATACAATTTTTTATATAGAACAACTAGGCAGTAATAGTTGATAACGAAAATCTATGGAGTGAAAATATTTGATAGGGGCTGGAGAGATGGCTCAGCAGTTAAGGCGCTAGCCTGCAAAACCTAATGACCCAAGTTTGAGTCCCCATTGCCTTCGTAAAACCAGATGCATAAGGTGGTCCATGTATCTGGAGTTTGTTTGCAGTGGCAAAAGGCCCTAGTGTGCCCATTCTCTCTCTGCTTGCAAATAAATAAATAAGCCGGGCATGGTGGTGCACACCTTTAATCCCAGCACTCTGTAGGAGGATCGCCATGAGTCTGAGGCCTCCCTGAGACTATATAGTGAATTTCAGGTCAGCCTGGGCTAGAGTGAGACCCTACATTGAAAAAACAAAATTAATCAATAAATAAAATATTTTTAAAATATTTGATAGGACACAAGCAATTATATTTTCCTGCACTTTCAAAAGACTACCTACTAATGATACTCTCAATGAATATTATCTGTGGTAGTTTTGAGTAAATGTCCCCCAATAGAATTTATTATAATAGTTAATTGTCTTCAGCCTTCTGGCTGGAGGAGGTGTCATTTTGGCCTGGCCTCCTGGGGTCTAGCCCTGAGGTATTTCAAATTGGATACAAAATACTAGGGATAGATATGCAAAAGAAAAACTGGAACCCCAGTCTGGCAGTTCTGCATTTTTGTGAGTTAGTGTGCTTGCTTGAGGTGCTGGTGGTGGGTTTCTCTCTCTGCTTGCTTCTGTGAAAGGGAGCCAGCCTTTTTCCTTAACTTCCCCTGGGTCTGTTACTTCAATAAATACTTTCCTCCCCAAAATTGTGCCTGGTTTGGAAATTCATCCCAGTAGCGTGTGGCTGACAACAACATATCTATCCTTTTCTAGTAATTCCCATGTGAGCTAGTCTTAGTAGACTAATACCTTAGTAATAGTTACAATATCTATTTATTCAACAGGTATTATTTTACAATAATTTATAACAATATCATTGAAGAGATTTTTCTTTTCCACAATTTTAAACTTTCAACAACTTCTAATGCTCAAATTAACAATTGTAAATTTGAACCTAAGAACAATTAACTGGTGGCTAGCAGATAGGCAATAAAGAAATAAGGATATTTAGGGGACAGGTTTCCTATAAGAAACGTAATACTTAACAGAAACTAAAGGAAACAATTAGGTCATAACTAGAAAGTGGCAGAAAGCAGATGGCATCCTTCTGGGATCCCTTCTTCCCTTAAAGCTTAGAAAAATGATGAGAAGTAAATTCTAGGCTATAAACTTGGAATAGTCAGGGAAAATGCTGAAATTAAAAAAAAAAAAAAAGATGCCAGGCATGGTGGCACACATTTAATCCCAACACTTGAGAGGCAGAGGTAGAAGGATCACTGTGATTCAAAGGCCACCCTAAGACTACATAGTGAATTTCAGGTCAGCCTAGACTAGAGTGAGGCCCTACCTAGAAAAGCAAAACAAAAATTAAATTAAATTAAACTAAATTTTAAAAATGTAAAAAAGATATAAGTACTTCTGACATAGAAAATTTCATGAAATAAAGAATTTGTTAGTTTAAACTTGGTACTTGTAGTAGTTTGAATGTGAATGTATGTCCCCAATAGCCTCAGGGAGTTTTGATTAAGGTTAAGCTTCCTACTTAAGTCTGCAGCAGCCTGCTGGAGGTGGTGTCACTGGGAACAGATCTTAAGAGCAGCCTAAGGTATGTTCAGAGCAGTTTTGGAGCTTTGGCTGCTTGAATTTGCTGGCTGTTGGGTGATCTCTCTCTGCTAGGAATCTATGGAAGTGAGTCAACTTCCTCTACCATAGATGGTAGTTTTTTCCCTGGAATCTATAAGCCTGAATTAAACCCATTCCTCCCATAAGCTATACCTGGTTGGGTGTTTGTCCAAACAATGAGAAAGTAACTACAATAGTACTAAAGCACTTAAAACAGGAAAAGTCAATACTCAGTAGATATCTCCTAAGGAATGGACTATTTTCTTTTTATTTTAATTTTTTTTGCTTGTTTGTGTGTGCTTGGATGTGTTGTGATGTGGGGTCTGTGGTGTATGCACATGCATGTGCCCTTGCAGCAAGCCTTATGCGGCCTGCCGCAGGGATGCTTGCTTGAGGTAGCCCAAGTGGAACAAACCTCAGATATCCACTCTGTCCTCTGCCCAGTGTTTTTGAGCCGGTTCCTCTTTTTACTTTTCTTGAACTTGTGGGCTCCCTTGATTCTTAAGTCTGCTCCCCTGCAGGACTGGGGTTAAAGGCTTGCTGTGGCCATGCCCAGCTGTTTTACATGGAAATACACTAACTGCTGAGCAATCACTCCAGCCTGGAATTGGCTATATTCTTATCCTGTGCTTTGAAATGTTTGGAGAAGCAGAGAAAGAGAGTCATGGGAGGTTTTGTTTGGAATGTGGAATGTCCGATACCACATGTGTTTGTGATTAAGCCTCATGCTCAGTTCCCAGCTGGTAGAGCCTTTGGGAGGAGGAACCTTGCTAGAGGAGATGTGTCACCTGGATGTTTAGCTACTTGGACTATGCCCACCTGGGTCAGGTATGAGCAGGATGTGATGGCCTGCTGTTTTTCTTGCCATGCTTTCCCCACCATGATGAAGCTTCTCAAAACTGTAAGCTGAAATCAGCCCTTTCCTCCCCTCAGCTGCTTTAGCAGGGTGTTCTGTCCTAGCAATGAGAAAGGAACTGACAAAGATCCAGAAAGAATCTCCAATGGAGAGACTATTCTGCCTTCCCACCAACAAAAGACATAAAAAACATAGCACCAGCAAAGGGGCAATTTCCAGAACAGAATTTGAGAGCTTGTTTGGGTTCTAGCCGGGGAGCGCAGCTACTCGTATACCCTTGATGTAAGACCGGTCCTCCTCTATTTGGGGAAGGTCGTCCTCTTTGACCAAGTGCGCAGTTTAGGGAGGGACGCACATGGAGCGGTGAGGGAGGAAGGGGACACCTGCCTAGCCAGCCAGATCAGCTGAATCAACCCTGGTGACATCTGGGGTGACAGATGTAGACGCCAGATCGCCCTCACATCCTCCAGTACAGAATTTGAATACACAAAGTACCTACTATGGGATATACTTTAATAAGTAAATTAATTTTTTCTACCATATTCAGATATATATAACTTTCAAAACCATACACTGCTATTCCAATATTTTCAATAAGCACTTTAATCAAAACAAGTGGTATTTTTGCTGTCATTTTTACCATATTGACATAAAACCAAATGAATTGCTACCTATTAATTTCTTAATAATTCTTTTTTAGGATTTTCCTGAAAGATATTTCTATTATTAGCTATCAGTATAAATAAAACTCAAAATATTTAAATGGGTGAGTGATTTAAAAGTCTGAATACTACTATTTTGCACATCTACTACAAATAGGACATGACACATTACATACTTCTGAACAGGTCCAGTGTGCCTGACTTCTCTCCATTCTTCATCTGGATTTGAAGTAATGGAAAGCGAGTAGCAACCACTCGTTTGCTTCTGTAGAAAGGTGTAAGTAGGCTTGACTGCATTTGAATTTGTGAGCTAAAAGAAAATGATGAGGAACAAGCTCTTTTTAAAAACATTTTAAATGTTTCAAAATTATATTATATTAATTTTGAAAACAAAAAGCAAAAGTGAAATAGATCTGTACCTGAAAATGTTGCTAAAAGAAATTTCTATCAGTGAGTTTTATTTATACTTTAAAATTCCTATAAATATATAACCAAATATTAAAAATTACTTTTAAGCAAAATTCCATATATAATAAAAGGGTTAAGGTTTAACCGAGAGTCCTACTTCCAGATATGCGCTCTATAAGTAAAGAAGAATTTAATAACATAATTCTAAATAATCAAAACAGGTAGTAAAAAATAAGAAAAAACTTTAAAAGGCTGAATTCATATCATTAATTTGCATTTTATTATTAAATGGAAAGGCAAGCTGTAAATTTGTGTTAAATATAAATAATAAGCAAAATCTATTACATTTTACACAAAAGTGGAAGTGCCTTGCCACACTTAACACTAGTGTGACTCCCCATCGTCCTTTGAATAAAAAAGCCTCAGACCATACAGATGTACAGTTATGTGTGTGAACACATATGTGTATGCTATAAGGAATTATCAACCACCTATAAAAAAACATATTCTAATTACTATTGTTTCAAAGTAATTTTAGACTTAAAGAATTTTACAGAAAAAATTGTCCAGATCTTTCTAATCTTGATTCCCTATGTTAGTATAAAACAGTTATCAAAACTAATAAGTTAATGCTGGTATAATAATAACAACTAAGGGCTTTGGTCTGATTTTACTAGTTTTCCCACTAATTCTTTTTCTGTTTCAGGGTCACCAAGTGTATATTTTCTTAACCTTCATAACTTTGTTATTTCAGAAAAGTACTAACCCTTTATTGTATAACTGGGTTTGTCCTTTTTTTTTGCTCATCACATTTAGCATAAACTTTCACCCATTAAATTTAGAATCAATTACCAGATTTCAGTGGTGATTAATATTTTCTTTATTGCTTTTACATTTACCAACTGGACTCTTTCCTAAGAAAAAGTTTTCCCTTACTGACTACTTATTATTTATTTATTCACTTATTCATCCCATCATTTATTTCTATCAGTATAGACCCAAAGATATTTATATTGTCCTTTGGTTACAATCTCATGCTAGCATGCTAGTATTGTTAGCATTCTTTTAATTTATGAAAGGGGTTATTTGGGCTCAACATTAGAGGTTATAATCCATGTTGGCAGAAAAGATACGAAGCCAGGGTATGGGCTAGCTGGTCACATGGTATCCACAGTTAGGAAGCAGTGAAAGACAAATACGGGGTCTCTTGCTTGGTCTTCTTCATGCAGTCCAGGCCCAGCACATGAGGTGGTACTGCCCACATTTAGGATGAGCCCTGACCTCATTTACCGAACCTCCACAGCCCCTCACTGGCATGCATGCACAAGATTCTTTCCCAGCAAGGTGATGTTGAGTTTAATCACCACACTGGCAAGCGTCCTCTTAGGTCATATATTTAGGCAACCCTTTTTTTTTTTTTGAGGTAGGGTCTCACTCTAGCCCAGGCTGACCTGGAATTCACTATGTAGTCTCAGGGTGGCCTTGAACTCACGGCAATCCTCCCAACTCTGCCTCCCGAGTGCTGGGATTAAAGACATGCCCGGCTGTGGGCAACTCTTAATCATCATTAATTTTGTTCCCCTAAATTTTCAGTTTTGACACTGGAAGTTCTTCTATGTTGATTCCTGTGTCCTTTCAACAATATCTATCACTTTGAAAACAGCCTAATGTAAGTGAAACAAATTTTACCACTCTGCCCTCTGTAAATTTCATTAATGGCATGCTAACCTGAGATACTGATTTCATCTCCATTTCTGTATCAACAGCAATAGGAAAAGAACAAGTTGAAGCACAGTAATAATGAATAAAAGAGCTTTCTTTTGAAGAGAGATTCTGAAACAAAGGAAATGCCTGAATCCAAGACAGTGGACAAGAGAGTTCTAATTCTCCATTGGTTGTACTTATTTCCATCATAATATCTTTCAATTTCAACTCTTCTCTTTGTGAAATGGAATTGTTTAGCTCAAGGAATATGAACTCATTGGATTTTGCTATAAAAGAAAAAAAAGAAGTCAATAGTATTAACAATAATTAACATTACTTTTAAGGCAATTGTAATTAACTGTGAATATCAGTAAGACTTATATAAAACCCAGCAAAGTATTGTGCATGGTAGGTAATAATGCAGGCAAATTAAAATACTAAAATAGACTATTAGTAATCCAAAACCCAAACTCTCCTTACAGCTCCTATTCTACTGCACATCTGCTCCATCTACTGTGCTTGACATTTTGTGCTTATTTTACTCTAGTCTCTTCTATAGATCCACCTAACAACTAAGAAAGTATCCTAATAAAATATCTTCTTTATTTGTTTAATCAACCATTTCGACAGTAGACCCAAAAGATATTATCACCCCCTTACTGTAAATGGTTCTTTAAAATTCCCACAACTTCATGAATTTTTCCCATTGTAAGTAATTAGGAAAGGAAATTATTAATTTTAAAGACATAAAATTTAACTCACAACTTAGCATGTAGAATGTACAAGAAAGTCAAGGGAAGACGGTAAAAAGATTAAAGGCAGAAGGATAAATCTGACTAATATGATTTATTTAATTCTACAACAGACTCATTAGGGATTGAAAACTAAACAAGTCGGTATTTCAACAGGCACATACATAGATGCAAGTGAGTTATGGGTACATGCAGAAAAGTATTCAAGACAGTATTAAAAGCCTGGCATTTAAGTAAGCTGAATTTATTTATCAGAAACTGAAATGTAGTTTATATATGTCTAGATATATATCTATATTTTATATAACTTTGCTACAAATTAACTGTCACAATTCATAAGGTAATAAGGGCTAAAACCCCTCATTAGAAAAATTGCCAAGGATAAGGGAACTTTCTGTAAAACAGATCACATTTTAGGACACAAAATAAATTTTGAAAACAGAAGAATTGAAATAATTTCAAGTACCTTATCAAATCATAAGGAATAAAACTAGAAATCAATAGTTAGAGAAACCACAGAAACTAAGCAAACACTTGGAGATTGAACACTCTTGTGTAAACCATTGTAGAAATCAGGGAGGAATGAAATTTTAAAATTCTGATAATCAAATGAAATGAAAGTGCAACTTACCCGAACTTTTGTTATACAAGAAATATATTATAGCTATGAGTATTTACATTAGAAAAATTAAAGAGGGGAGCTGTGGAAATAGCTCAATGATTAAAGGCACTTGCTTGCAAAGCCTGCCAGCCTGGATCAATTCTCCAGTACATGTAAAGCCAGAGATACACAGTGGTTCATGCATTCCCCCAAGTTCCCCAAGCTCTCTAGGACAATGGGATGTGGAGCCAGGAGAAGCACCTTTGCAGTAACAAGAGACTTTGTCTCAGAAAAAAAAAGTGGAACTTGAGAGATGGCTCAGCAGTTAAGGCACTTGCTTGCAAAGTCTGCCAGCCTGGTTTTGATTCCTCAGTACCTATGTAAAGCCAGATGCAGACTGAATCTGCATCTGCATGAATCTGGAGTTCATTTGCAGAGGCAGGAGGCCCTGGCGAGCCCTTTCTCTCACCCTCTCTCTCCTTGACAGTAAATAAATAAAAATATTTTATTTTTTTTTAAAGAAGGTGGAGCATATATCAATCTTGAGGTTGTCCAATTACCTCCACAAGCATACCACTAATACACACACATATCCAAGCACAAATAAATGGATCAGAACAGAAATTAATAAACTGGAAAGTTAAAATACCATACAAAACACAGTGAAAAAATAATCAACAAACCCTTAGCCGAGTTAATCAAAAGAAATAAAAGACTGAGATGAATGAAATTAGAGATAAAAATAGAGGTTACTACAGATTCTGATAAATTCCCTGGAATCATCAGGGAAGATTTAGAGAATGTACATTCTAATAACCCGGAATATGGGGCTAAGGAGATGAGTCGGTGGGTAAAGTCCTGGCCAAACAAACATGAGCACCTGAGTCCAGATCCTCAAAATCTGCATAAAATGCCATGCCTGAGGGTACACCACTATAATCCCAGCACTGGGGAGACAGAACCATCCCTGGGGGTTGTGACTAGGTAGCCTTGACAAATTAGTAACATCTACATTCAACCAATGGTGCTAGGAAAACCAGATATCCACATGGAAAAGAAATGAAACTAGATCTTATCTCTTACCCTAAACAAAAATAAATTTAAAATGAATTTAAGGGCTGGAGAGATGGCTCAATGGTCACGCCACTTACCTGCAAAACCTAACCACCAGAGTTTGATTCCCCAGTACCCACGTAACACCAGATGCACAAATTGGCATGTGCATCTGCATCCTTTGCAGTGGCTGGAGGCCCTGGCGTATCCATTCTCTCTCTCTCTCCCCTCCCCTCTCAGTGGATGCATGTGTTTGTCTGTCTATCTCTCTGTATCTCTCTATATCTCTCTGCTTGCAAATAATTAAATATTTTACTATCTTAATTTAAGACATGAAACTTTGAAACTGTGAGTGGAAATATAGGTGAAATATTTCAAGATATAGGCATAAGGACTTTCTAAAAAGGGCTCTAACAACTTGGAATAATTTTAAGAGTTAATAAATGGAATTTCATGGCATTACAAGCTTCTGTACAGCAAAGGAAGCATGGTGAAGAGAGCCCACAGAATGGAAAAAACATTTTGTAGCACATATCAAACAAGGAATTAATATCTAGATTCTATAAAGAATTCTAAAAATGTTTGAAAAAGTATTCCACATTCTTAGTCATCAGGGAAATACAAATTAAAAACTACAGAGATTATAACTCATCCTAACCTGAATGGCTAGCATAAAAAAAAAAAAAAAAAAAAAAACAATGACCGCAAACTCTGCAAAGAGAAGTCCCTGTGTGGGTGTGTGTGTGTACATATGTGAGTGTGGTGTGTGTGTGTGTGTGTGTCTGCGCCCGCGCGTGCGCGTGCGTGCGCTGTGATGTATGTGGGGGGGGGGCCTGTTGGCAGGAATGTAAACTGGCGCAGCCATTATGGAAGTTACATGGAGGCTCTATAAAACTACTACAAATACGGCTAGAGAGATGGCTCAGCGGTTAAGGCACTTGCCTCCAGTGCCTAAGGCCCAGGGTTCAATTCCCCAGTACCCACATAAGCCAGACCAACAAAGTGGTGGCCCTGGTGCGTTCTCTCTCTCTCTCTCTCTCTCTCTCTCTCTCTCTCTCTCTCTCTCTCTCTCTCTCTCTCTCTCTCTCTCTCTCTGCTTGAAAATGAATAAATAAAATAAAATAAAAACTACCACAAATAGAACTGCCATCCATCTCTATCAATCCTGAGTGTATATAATACACCTGAAGGATTCTAAGCACTACAGGGAGATGCTTCTAGGCCTATGTTTATTGCGTCACAATTAACAAGACAAAGGTCCATCAACAGATGAATAAAGAAGGCATGATATATGTTATAAAATGGAGTTTTATTCAGCCATAAAGATGAGTGAAATTATATCACTTGAAGAAAATATATGGAATTGCAGATCATCATGTTAAACAAAATAAGCCAGAATCAGAAGAAAAATTATCTAAATGACATTTTCCAGGACATTTTCTCTAACACAGGCAATCTAGATTTAAATATATATGTTTATATGAATATATATATTCATAGGAAAATGACAGCAGAAGGAGACTATTTGAGGGGTGGAGACCAGCAAGGGGGGATGAGAAAAGATGGTGGGAACAAGCATGAACAAAGTAAAATGACACATATGAAACTGTAGTGAAATCATTATTTTATATGCAAACTAAAAAAAGAAAAAGAAAAATGATAACCAAAGGTACCAACTGACTAAAAGATATTTTAAGAGTACAGAAATGTTTTATCTTCAAGATAAGCAGCATTCAGATGTTTTAAAGGTATTCATTTGATTTTTAGAAGATCATTGCACTTAATTGAATAAAATTATAAGGCGAAATCATGTGACTAAGTAAATAATTTATTTTAAATAAATTTCAACTCAATGAAAAAAATCACATTCTATTAAACTTTTTAGAAGAAAATTACTTCCTGAAATTTAAAATCATTTTATACTCACATTTCTGGCTCAGCATTGAGCTTTCCAGTTGGGTCTGAATCTCTTGAAGATACTTTGAAGAGACCCAGAGGAATAGGATGCCATGGCTCCTGTCACTGTGATCATCATCCTTACTTTTCCATAACCCAAACCTCTTTAAATGTTTGGTGTCTACTGACAATGAAATCTCATTCAGGGACACTGTAATAAATGAAAGAAAACAATTTAAAAAGTAATCTATTCCTTAAAACAGCGTCTCTATGGTACTTCTTGATATGCTATATTTCTCTAAAAGCCTATGGTGAAAGTTTTTCAGAAATATATTTCCAGTACTTTGAACTTAGCCAAGACACCCCAGTGTTATTAGAGCAAAAATATATTACAAATAAAGACTGAATAATTATTAAATGATAATTAGGGAGAGGGTTAGTCTCCTAGTATACAATTTTACTTATATCCAGAAAAGGAAAATGACACTAAAATTTCTGCAGCATAAAAACTTCACTGTGGAGATTTCTTAATAGGAATTCTAATATCATTAGCCAAAAGAAAAGTGGGGTGAGGAGACTCAATTTAGAAAATGAGGCAAAGCATAGCTTTAGAATGTTGTTTTACCTTTGCTCTTTAAAAATATTTCATTTATTTATTTATTTGAGAGAGAATGAAAGAGAAAGAGGCAGAAAAAGACAATGGGAACACCAGGGCCTCCTGTCACTGCAACAAACTCCAGATGCATGCACCACTTTGTGCATCTGGCTTTATGTGGGTACTGGGGAATTGAACTTGGGTCCCTCTGCTTTACAGGCAAGCGCCTTAACTGCTAAGCCATCACTTCAGCCCTACATTTGCTACCTTGATTAACACTATAAACCAAGTCTCTAAATGCTATCACAGATCAAGTTCTGTCCACGTCCATCCTCCTAGCTGCATTTTACTACACAGACAATCTACTTTCAGAAGATTCTCAAGTAAAGATGAGGCTCCAAATGTTCTAAGATGCTTCTTTTAAAATTCCTTCACATTTTAGTTCTCAATAAGTAATCACAGTAACTTGTCAGAATTTCTCCCTCTAAGTACCCTGAAAAAACTCTCTGAGGATTTTCTTTTAACTCAAAAATCATAGAAAACTGATTTGAAGAAGTCCTGAAAGTAATTTAGGTAAACTTTAAGAAAGCAAGCAGCTAGACCAGGAAAATGACTATCAGTTAAGTATAAAACCAAGGTGAGTAGCTATCTAAAGTTGTATTCCTTGTTTAATCCTCCTCCATGCATACCTCTTGACACCTTGCTGCTTTCTAACTGTGGGCATCAGCCTCAGCTCACCTGGAGCTAGTTAAAGTGTAACAGTCACACCTACCGCAGTTTAACAGCCCCTTGTCAGGGGATAACGAACATTAAAGTTTGAAAATGATGTATAATGAGTATTTAAATACTTAAATCATCTTTCTGTTAAAGCCACCATTTCAGTCTTCATATCTCAAGGCTTCCGATCTGAAAACCAATAGCAAAGAAATGCAAATATAAAAGAAAATGGGGGCTAGAGAAATTTCTCAGTGGTAAAAGTGCTTGCTTGCAAAGCTTGATGGTCTGAGTTTGATTCTCCAGTGCTCATGTAAAGTCATATATCTAGAATTCCTTTCCCGTGACAGGAGGCCGTGGCATAGTCATATTCAGTCACTCTGAATGCCTCTCTCTCTCTCTCTCTCTCTCTCTCTCTCTCTCTCTCTCTCAAATAAATTATACCTTTAAAAAGTCAATTACTTCTTCCTTATGAAGCTCACAATCCCATACCTTCTTCAATAACAAAGCCTTTTTTTTATACAGGGAAGCAAGATACCCAGCTCTGAAAACTTGTTTTCTAGCTTTCTGTGTAAACAGGTGAGTGCAAACAAGTGTCCTTATGTTTAAAACAGGAGTATACTCCTGCCTCACTCCTGTACTTAGATTGCTTGTGTGTTTGGATACTTTGCCTTAAATGGGCAAGAGAAACAGTGTATACTCTTGAAACCACTTTCCCAGTCCTCTAGATTTCTGCCTGAAATAGTTACTTGATGATGATCATGTACGCTGGACACAGACAGTCTTGAGAATGACAGTCATGTGTCAGGATGACAGCACCAAAACAGAAGAATCTGGAACCTGGTTACCAAGGACACATAACCAATGTAGCCTATTGCTGAATTTCCTTATTTGTTAAAAAAGAAAAAAAACTACTTGTTCATCCAATCATGATTAATAGCAAATATAAGTATATCTCAATTAATTGCCTCAGCTACATGTAAAAAAAATTATGCATTTAGTTTCCCAATTACAAAGATCTTTTACAGGTCTGCTATGGCTTTCTCTCTTTTTTTGCCTTGTTTTAAAGGTGGGTTTTGTTTGTTTACTATAGCAAAATAACACAGACAGCACTTGGGGAAGAAGACTAATATTTTTTTCTATTATAAATTATAAACCTAGCTACCATTGAAAAGAATATTTCTATATAATATGTAATTAAAACTATCTTTTAAAAACCAGTTAGGAGGGAAATTTTTTAAATGAGACAAAATTTGAAAAAGCATAGGAGCCAGAGAGATGGCTCAGCAATTAAAGGTGCTTGCTCACAAAGCCTGGCTGCCCACGTTTGGTTCTCCAGTACCCACATAAATCCAGATATACAAAGTAGTGCATGCATCCGGAGTTTGTTTGCAGTGGCAGGAGGCCCTGGTGCACCCAAACTCACTCTTTCTCTCTCTTCTATGACTCTCTCAATACACAAAAATATAAAAGGCAAAAACATCAAACATGAACACCTAAAAGTATTATTCGTGATATCTGCATCATGAGAACTGAGAACCAGTTACCCAGATTGCAGCACTAGACTTTCTAAAATTACTATCTTCATATAAATTGGGCATTACTGTTTCTTCCAAATATCTAATGATACATTATTTCCTAATAATGTATTAATGTTTTCAAATAAGGACTATTAAAATACACTTTTGTGTCTTGCATGTTATTACTATTTAGTGGTAGGTAACCGAATCATTGCATTCACTATCATAACTGTCCTTGATTCTAAGCATGTCGTAGCTGGAGAATAGAAACTTTGATGACATCCTCAATGTTGGAGCTTCTTTTTCTCTACTTCATGTCTAAATTGCTATTTCTTCCTTGATCGTTTATAACTCACTCTCTATTGATTATGATTTTGTCACTAATTATTCTGAAAGGATTTTACTTAGGGAAGTAGTCAGTGTCTTTTTAGGTTACAAATACATTTTACAGTCTATTTTGCTTTACTCGGGTAAGAGATAGTATAAAAATCTCTCAAAAAAAATCTAAACGTCTATACAAAAACTTACTGCATGTTTGTGTTTCTTATATATTGTCATCCTCTTTCATATATACCAAAAATAGTCTTACTGTCAAAACTTTATTTCTGTTAATTCTAAGAAATCACCATGAATACTTTAACATCATTTAATTTATGGTCATTAAAAGAATAATATATTGTTTTCAGCATGAAACTGTTCAAAATGCTAAGATGAAGAATATTATCAAACTGCTTTCTTTTACTGATATCTATATTAGGAAAAATGATGTAAAAGATGTTAGGAAAGGATTTGGAAATTTTTGCCTACCAAATATTTTAAACTCAAAATTACAGTAAAGAGGAAATTTCATAAGAGAATGATGGCTTACCTTGAAATGGGATTTTAATATACTTTTTTGTGAACTACAAAAAAAAACAACAAAAATAAATTATTACCTGTGATGGTTAAGTTTATTGACAATTTGACCTGTTTAATAATCTGCAGTAATCTTGGGTAGGTCTCTGAGCTTGCCTACAGAAAGGATGACAAAAGCAGGAGGTCCCTTCTCCAGAGTGAGCCCTTCTCCCCCCAATGGGTGGGCCTTTCACAAGGGGACCGAATATAAGGAAGCTTGAGGGGAAGGGAACCTCCCTTCCTTCTCTGGCTGCTGGTGCTTGTTCGTGACTTGCACTGGCATCCTGCTCTACTACCCTTCCTGGACATGGGAACCCAGTTTTCTCAGCCTCACATAGTGGACTGAAGACCAGCCGCTTCCCCAGGGGAGCCTTCAGGCCTACTGGGCTGGATTGGGACTGCTGAGGCATCCAGCCATGTGGACTGAACAGCTACTGGTTCCTTCACCTGTGGGCCTGCAGACTGCTATTGTTGAACTGTCTTCAACTACCCCACTTCTAGTACCAAATCTGCCATAGTCAGTCACACATAGTGGGATGAATCTCGAAACCAAACACAGTTTGGGGAGGAAATTATTTATTGAAATAACAGATCCAGGGGAAGTTTAATAAAGAAGAAAAAGGCTGGCCCCCTTTCACAGATCCAAACAGGGAGAAAAACCCATCATCTCCAGCAAGCACACTCCAACTCCAACTAGCAAAACAGCAGGACTTCAGGCCTCAGTTCAGACTGCTCTTTGCATTATGTATAGCTGGAATTTTACACCCACCTTAGATATACCCTAGATGGCCAGGCCAAGGTGACACCTCCTCCAGCCAGGAGGCTGAAAAAAAAATCTTTAATACACTTTTGAATCCATTGGGGGATTTAAACTATCACATTATACAAAATGTGTTACTATTCTTTTTTTTTCATTTTCATAAAATCTACACTAAAAGTACTCAAGAAAAAAAGGAAACATATTAAGGTAAAGACTTAGTTTTCAGGATACATAATAATCTTGTACAAGAAACCTAATTCTCAAAATGTTCAATTACAAAACTTTTGTGTTCTGAAAATTAAAAAGTAAAACAAAGGACAGAAGAAACCACAGAGACCACAAAAGGTAGCTAGCTCTGAAGCTGAAGATTATTCTCTTAGGGATCAATGTACACCAACCAAAGTCACAAGAGACTACTTAATCAAACCAAAGGGACAATGTACTGTATTGTTTACAAGATATTAAACTGTCAAAAGACCTACCTTGAACCCTCATCTGCTGCAAACATTCTATCTCTGTAGGAAAAATATCAACTGTATCCAAAAAAAAATTGTTTTTACTAAATGAAAACAGAACATGGAAATGAGTGCATCCTACACATGCATGAGGGCCTGAGGATCCTGAGAGACTGCTCAAGTTTGATCCCCAGGACCCACATAAACAGCAGGGTGTAGCATGTCGTCTTAACCTCAGTCCCATGGGAATTAGAGACCCAAGACCTCACTGCGTGGGAGGAAGGGGGAGACAACACAACAGGCTCCCAGATCAGTAAGAGACTCCTGCTCAAATTAGAATAAGTGGAAGAGCAAAGAGGAGGGAGGACAGCAACATTCTGAGCAGCCACCACAAGGACACCACAGGAGCATACACATGTCATACACCCCCCACACACACACACTAAATCCAACTTCAAAACAATGCCATAGGTCAAAACAATATAAATTAAACCTGCAAACCAGATCATAGCCGTCCTACCACTGATCTTTCTTTGTTACATTATAGGAATTCACTTCAGACAGTGTTTATTGCTCTTTCTGTTCCTTCTACACCAATAATCTTATTTTCTCTGAGTATGTTTCATCTTTCATATATATCTGATATATATATATATATCTTTCATATATATCTTAAGTGTTATAATTATGAACCCTCAAGACAAAATTTTATAACTAAAACAAGCTTGTGTTTGGAAGTTTATTTTCCATTAATAACAAATGAGTGTGCCTACTTATTCTTTGGTTAATGAATTGTTAGTTTGGTCAGTGAAATTGTTGACTATGTATTGCATAGGTAGTTTGTGGGCAAAAGATAAAATTAAAATTGAGAGGGATTAGGTAGATAGGGCATGGCCTCATGCCACCTTATCAAGGGCACTCCCAGGCTGGAGTCTTGCCACTCCCCCCAGCAAAGAAACCTTTAAAAGTCCGGACTCAAACTTGGGAAACATGCTTTTTTTTTTTTTTTTCCTGTCCTGACTGCTGGGCTGGAGGTGCTCAGACCCAGCTGGTAATTTGCGCCACTTCCCCTCTCTTATCCCCTTACCAGGATCAGAGAGGGGGGAGGGGATTTTCCCTTCAACATGTTGCTATTTCTTTTTTTTTTTTTTTTTTTTTTTTTTTTTTTTTTTTTTTTTTTTTTTTTTTTTTTTTTTTTTTTTTTTTTTTTTTTTTGGTGATTCTGTGCACTTTTGATGGTGATTTGTAAACCTCATAGACCACACAGGGACTGGGCCACTCCCCCATCCCATTCCCCCTTCTCTTAACTGACTCTAATGTAGAATAAACGTGTGACAAGAAAATGCTTTCTGTCAGAAGTGTTCAATTCTTTGACATTTTGAGACACAAACTTGGGGGTGGGGAATACAGCAGTACCCAGGTGTTCACCCTCTGTGCCAAATTCCCATTACAAAATGATTTTGGTGTGAGTTCCAGATAAGTAGCAGTCTTCAGTGAAAACACAGGTGAATTGGACTCCATTTAGTTTTACAATATAAAATTATTTCCTATGATATTTTCTTTATTTTGGCTTATTGACACAGGCCCTTAAGTAACTCAGGCTGGCCTCAAACTCACTACATAGCAGAGGATGACCTTCAATTCTGATTCTTCTGCCTCAACCTCCTAAATGCTGAGATTATAGACAAGGATCAGCACAACCAATGTCATATGATACATATTTATACTATCCTATAGGGTAAATTGACCAGTGAAGCAAAATATGAAGCAGCAAAACATATTAGCTAAAAGGTAACTCTGAAGTTTAAATCCTGCCTAGATGGTCTCCGCAACTATTACAAATGAGGAGGCAAACAGATAAATTCGTGAACCTCTCTGTTTTCATAACTCTCTTAATCCAAGGTTTCATAAAACACTAGCATCTAATTAATGTTATCTAATTTATAGTGGTGGTTTGAATATACAGTGTCTTTGATATGTGCATTGTGCATTGCTTGAATGCTTAGTCCCCTGCTAGCAGCTGCATTCAGGAAGGTTGTAGAGTCTTAGGAAGTATAGCCTTGCTAGACCAAATGTGCCAATGGAGTTGGGCCTTGAGTGTTGATAGTACAGCCCTGGTTGGTTCCCAGCTGATGTGAGGATATCTGTGCATGCCATGTGTCCCCCTCCATCATGAAACTTCCCCTGGAAACCCTCTCCTTCTTTAAGCTATTTCTGGTCAGGTATTTTGTAAGTATGCTAGAGAAAACTGGTACCAAGAAGTGGGATCATTGCTACAAAAGACCTAACCATGTAGCCTTGAGTCTTTTGGAACTGGCTTGAAGGAGGAACATGAGGGGATTTGGAACGTTGGACTACAGAAGCCTTACAACACAGAGAGGAATGAATGGCTGTGGTGGTCGTTTGAAAGACCAGAGCCACAGATTGTGCTATGGTTCCAGAGAGCCACTGGGAAAGGGCAGTGTGAGACACAGTCGGAGTGTCTGCATGGAGGCTGTGAGAGCCTGAAGATGAGACACCAGTTGCAATGGAGAGACTGAGTTGTCGAAGATGATGGGACCACGTGAAACTGCCAGGAGGAGTTGTGGGCTCAGGGCAGACCCTGCTCCAGGAGAAGAAATGCAAGCTGCATACCTGAAGAAGCAGAACTAACCATGTCTTATGGAGATACTGGACATGGACCTGTGGGATTTTGTGTTTGCCCTGCTGGGTTCTGATCCTGCATTGGCCCAATCTTTCTTAGCTATGCCCACAATTCCTCTCATTTGGAATAGGAATTTTACTCTGTGTCATTATATATTGGAAGCATGTAGCTTATGCTTTCTCAGGGTACACAGTTAAGAGACTGCCTTGGATTTCAGATGGACTTTGGAATTTTGAACAGTGTTGGGACTGGAAAAGACTATGGAGACATTTAAAGTTGGAGTGAATGCATCTTATATCATGAGAAGGCTATGAGTCTATAAAGGCTGGGGGTGGAATGAGGTGGTCTGAATTTATAATCTTCTCCCCATTGTAGGCAGCCACATACCACTGGGATGAATCTCCAAACCAGGCACAGTTATGGGTGTAAAGGATTTATGATGCTAAAGATTCAGGGGAAGTTCCATAAAAGTGAAATAGGCTGACACCTTTCACAGATCCAAGGAGAGAGAGAGAGAGAGAGACAGGAGCAAAGGGAAAGAAATTTTCTTCCCCTTCATATAGCCTTAGGGCAGGGTTATACAAACCTATCCCAAATTTGTTGGCTTCCTGAGTCTCTGGGATTTCCTTCTTGCACTACCCTCCCCGGAAGGGATGTTAATTTCTAGCTTCCCTTAGCTTCTTTATATCCTGCCCCCTACTGAAAGGCTGCCTTCCTGTGATAAACATCAAAGATGCACCAAAAATAACTAAAAAGGTCAAGTTGACAACAAAGTCTAACATCACAACCCAAAATCTTTAGATGGTGGTGTTGCTCAAGAAGACTATAGATCCTTTGGTAGGAGAACTGGCTGAAGGAAGTGTGTCATTGGGGGTGAGCCTTAAATTTTAATAGTCTAGACTTCCTTGGCATTTGATCCTTCTACTTCCTCACTGATGGTGTGAAGATGTGATGCTAGCTGTCTGTTCTTACCTTGCTTTCTCTGCCATGATGAAAATTCCACTAGAAATAATGAGCTTAAAATAAACCTTTTTCAGCTGGGTGTGGTGGCTCGGCGGTTAAGGCGTTTGCCTGCAATGCTGAAGGACCAGGGTTCAATTCCCAAGTACCCATATAAAGCCAGATGCACAAGAGGGCGCATGTGTCTGAAGTTCATTTGCAGTGGCTGGAGGCCCTGGTGCACCCATTCTCATTCTCTCTCTCTCTCTCTCTCTCTCTCTCTCTCTCTCTCTCTCTCTCTCTCTCTCTCTCCCTCTCTCTCTAATAAAATAATAAAATAAAATAAAAGAATGATGGAGTGGTGTGCGGGGGTGAGATTCCAATTTCCCAGGTCAGCCTCAACTCCACCAATGTGTCTCTTCAGATGCCTAGACCAGCCCACTTAGGGTGACTTCCCAACTCCTCAGGTGCTCTCCTGCTCTGTCTGTGTGGTATCTATGCCAGTATATGGCTACCAGAGGTAAAAGGGTAAGATCCCAATTTCCCAGGTTCACCTTACTCCATCCAAAGTTCTCTCAAAGCCCCCAGTTCAGCGGCACCTGGGGTGAGCCCCTAAGTCCTCAGGTCCCCCCTGACCCTGCCCATGCATGTCCAGGGTCTCTAATCCAATGGCACAGACATCAGATCACCACAAGGGAGGACTGATACCTCGGTCCCTCAGGTGCTCTTTTACTCCAGTGTCATGTCCCAGTGGCACCCTGCCAGCCACCGAGTGAGCTTCCTCCCTGCCCTATAGCTGCCTAGGGGAGCTGCCCCTGAAGGTGAGTAACCAGTTCCCCAGCATCCCCCTAAGCCTACCTCCACCATGTGTCTATCTCATCATCCGGGGAGCTTATCCCCTGAAGGTGAGTCCCCCTCCTTCCAACCAGCCCACTTTTCTAAGTGAACCACCCTTCACCACTCACACATCACCACACTTCTTGCTCCAAAGCCTGTGTAACCTCACAAACCCAGTGGTGCTCCCTTACCACCTACATGAGCACTCCACATGGAAATTAAACACCTCACTTCAGTTCATACCCTTCAACAACCTTACTGCTACACTGTACAAGCCCCAACATTCTCTACAAGACAAATGAAGTATTTCCAGAGGAGCAAATACCAATAAAAAACAAGTCATCACAAAATACCGAGGCAACATATCCCAAGCAAGAATACCGATTGTACAGAAAGATGGGAAGAGCCATAGTGGGAGGACTATCCAGAGGCATTGCCCCGTTGGCCCCAGTAACTATCTGCTCTTGCACAACTCACAGCCTTCCATTCAATGGAGCATCTCAGTAATCCCACTGAGGAGGGGCCTCAGTGGAATGGGGGGCAGGGAGAAGGGAAACAGTGGTATCAACACATGACTTGTACATACAAAGTTTTTAATTATTAAATAAATAAATAATTTTTAAAAGAATGACCACAGTAGAGGCTTCCTATGAGAGTCCCATTGAGGAAATTCCAAAGAATTAAAAAACACAATTATGATAAACAAAAATAATGAACTTTAAGGAAGACATGAAGAAATACCTGAATAAAACCCAACAGAGCACAAATAACTGAAAATACTCAATAGACATGTGATTGACCTTTAAAGGGATACAAAAAAAAAAAATCTGAATGACTTCAAGAGAACACAATCAGTCAACTAAATTAAATGAGAAAGCCAAACCAAGATAAAGAGATACAAATGCTAAAGAAAAACCAAATGGAAGTAAAAACTGAAACTCTCTGGAAAGCCTTACCCATAGAATACACCACGTAGAGGGCTGCCTAGGGAAGCTGCTTGGATGTAGTATCTGTTCCAAAAATCCATAAGCGTTTATAGGAAAATCCCAGTGTCAGGTGTAGGACACACCCCCAAATCAGCTGTTGGTCAGGGAGGCCCATGAGGTTCCCAAACCAATACAGGGTATTGCCAATGCTCCTGGTTCTCCACCAGAGCTAGATGTTGCTGAAGGTACCAAATGCTGCAGCTGTAGGACACTGAGAACCTTGAAGCTGCCTCCCCGCTGGCTACCTGCTATAGTGCTGGAAAGTGCTTTGCACACTGCTGGGCATCCAAAGTCTTAACCAGAAGTAGATCCTGTGTGCTACAGAACCAACCAGCCAGGCAAGATGTGCCCACTGATGCAACAGTGGCATAAAAGTTACAGGGGTAGGGCTGGAGAGATGGTTCAGCAGTTAAGGTACTTGTCTCCAGTGCCTAAGGCCCCCGGTTCAATTCCCCAGTACCCACATAAGCCAGAGCCACAAGGTGATGACCCTGGTACTCTTTCTCTCTCTCACTCTCTCTCTCCTTCTCTCACTGTCTCTCTATCTCTGCTTGAAAATGAATAAATATTTTTTTAAAAAAGTTATAGGGGTAACCAACTGTTCTCTGCTTGCATTTGAGGCCCACTCTAAGGAAGAAAATCATACCAGGAACTGAAAACCAAGTCAAAAGCCTGTGGCTTGGAAGATTATAGTCCCTAGGCAAAGATACCACAGTTGTTTGGTAAAGGGATATGCACCCATCAAATTGCATTCTAATCCTTGTGTTCACCATTGATTAATGCTGCCCTCAGTTTTGGTCAGAGAAGGTTCTTTTTACAGATGGCAGTAGACATGGGGAGACTCAAGACTTCAAGGTGATGAGAAGTGAGTCAAGTGCTGAGCACTGGATGAGACATTTCTATCACACCTCTTAGGGCTCAGAGAATGTTGCCAAGTGGCTCAAAGAAAATTAGTGTTGCTAGCATGGCTTGCCTGGGAAGTTCCATTTTGGAGATGGCCGTGGATCCTGGGGAGTCTCAAAACTCATCAAAGTGCTGAAAGCCAGAGGCACTTGAGAGCTCAGCACTCCTTGTGCCATCTCTATCACACCCTCCAAGGCTCAGGGAACATTGGGGGGAGGGCGGGAAGAAAGAATGTTAAGGGCCAGAGGGTGGGAGGAGCACGTGAAGACACCGTCCTCTCAACAACACCTCCATGAGAACCGCACAATGTTAACCCATCAGCATTTGGACAGATGATGGAGGAGGAGTAAAGAATGAGGCATCAAATCGAAGAGGGACTGCATGGAAAGAGCAGAGGTTCACTAGAATGAGGGGGGACTAATGATGGCAATGGAAGAGGATTATGAACAAATTACAGTGGATTCACGTAGTAAAGTGTTCTATTTGAAAAACAAAAGGAATAATGGTAATCATGGGGCTATTTTACAATTTCTTTCAACAGCCAAAACAGTTTACTGAACATTGTGCTTAATAAAACTTTCTCACCATCAGAAGTATGAACAGTTAAAAAAAATGTCCACATTTGTTGCAGCATTCTCTCCACTAAAGAAAACAACAGGGCTGGAGAGAAAGCTAAGCAGTTAAAGGCAAAGTCTGGCAACCTGGGATCAATAACCCAGTTTCATACAAAGCAAGATGCATAGAGTAGTACATGCATCTGGAGCTTGTTTGCGGCAGCAGGAGGCCCTGGTGCACCTATTCTCATTTTCGTTCATATTTTTTCTGTCTTCCCTTTTTCCCTCCCCCACAGTTAAATGCTTTTTAATAGAAAGAATAAAGAAAATGACTTAACTGATCAACCACAGAAAGACTGCTCTAAGTGACAATGACCTCCCATCATGAGCTTTCTTTCTAACTTGGCTACGTCCAATTCAGCTAACTTGGATTATTCCTATTTTTATTTACACCATTGTTGATGTTTTAAACCAACTACATGAGAAGTTTTTCTATTTTCTATTTTAACTAGATTCATCTTCCCCACTGCAGCTTATAGTTTATCAGATTCTACTTTTGTATTTTCTCATTCTTTGAGCTTAGATATTAGTTTATAGCCTTAACTCATACTACTTTAAACACTTAAAGTATAGAACAGCTGTAGCTAACTTTGTGATGTAGTTCATTAGTCTTAATTTTTTAAGATTAGTTATTTTCTCAGTTCTAGACATTTCAATGTGAAAATAATAAAAAAAACATAACTGACATTAATAGAGTCTGAACAGGGCAGGAGAGATTGCTCAGTGGTTAAGGCACTTGCCTGCAAAGCCTAACTACCCACGTAAAGCCAGATGAACAATGTGGTGCATGCATCTGGGGTTTTTATTTGCAGTGGCTAGTAGCCCTGGTGTGCCCATTCTCTCTGTGTGTCTGTCTAGCTCTCGTCTCTGTCTCTATCTCTGCCTGCAAAAAAAAAAATAAATAAAATATAAAAACATAGAGTCTGAGCAAAGAAGAATACACATTTTTCCAAAGCAGCATTCGTTCTAAAAATGAAATGTTGACAAAATTTTGTCACTTTGTTTTTGTTTTGGGTTTTTGGAAGTTTTTTTTATTTGTTTGTTTTTCCAGGTAGGGTCTCACTCTAGCCCAGGCTAACCTGGAACTCACTCTGTAGTTCCAGGTGGACCTTGAACTCACATGGATCCTCCTACCTCTGACTTCCTAGTGCTGAGTATTAGGATTAAAGCCTTGCACCACTACACCCAGCCTTAATTTGGTTTTTGTGGGTTTTTTTTTTTTCTCACTCTGTGGCCTATGTTCTAGGCTAACTTGGAGTTCACAATGCAGCTCGAATATATAGCAATCCTCCTGCCTTACTCTTCCAAGTCCTGGAATTATAATTATGAGCCATCACACTCGGACATTTTATCACTTTCAAGGCACAAAGCCCTTAATTCATATCATGAGAGTGAAAATAATACTTCAGTTTATACAATAATGTCTAACATATAATAGTTACTTAGTAAATCTTTGAAGGATGGCTGAATTTAATTCTCTAACTTATTTACCTACCCAAAAAAGCAGTTCTCTGATTTTCTACATAAACTGTCTGAATAGTTTTATATATATATATATATATATATATATGTATGTATGTATATAAAATGTGTGTATCTTTTTAAAGAAAAAGATTTTTATCCTTTTCCTTGTTATTCATTTATTTTAATTTTTTATTTTTTTAATATTTTATTTATTTATTTTCAAGCAAAGAGAGAGAGAAAGAGAGAGAGAGAGAGAACAAGCAAGCAAGCACCAGGGGCATATGTGGGTACTGGGGAATTGAACCCAGGGCCTTAGGCACTGGAGGCAAATGCCGTAACTGCTGAGCCACCAGCCCTTTATTTTAATATTTTATTTATTTTCAAGCAGAGAGAGAGAGAGAATTTTAATTTTTATAATTGCCTGTGTTCTTTCCATCATAACTTCTAATTTTAACAGATTTGTTCTCAGTCTTTGTTCATAGGCATAAACTTAATATTCTAAACTATTTTGCTATAATGAAATATTGAGGCAAACTATTGTACTATTAGTTTTGCCTACAATAAACCCATTTTCTGTGTGACATCTTAATAATTAAATTTTCATTGTTAAATATCTATGTTGATTTTTTTCTTCCTGGCTAATCAATTATTGTTACATATTTGTGTTACTACAGTTTTTCTACTACAGAGAAATCAGAAATAACTTGTTAAATCGGAATTTATAATTTAAAAAAACACAAAGCAGAAATGAACAAAATTCTTTATCTGAGTTATACCAAAATCATTAATGAACGCCAGTAGATAGGGAACATTAATTGATTTTTTAAAGGAAAGATCTCTCATTGGCCTGCAGCTCAACAAATAGGCTAGACTTATACTATGTACTTACAGCACCAGCACCCACACCCGCACCTGCGCGCACGCACACACACACACACACACACACACACACACACACAAACACAATTTTAAAAAGTAAAATAGGACTGCAGAGATGGTTCAGCAGCTAAGAGCACTTCCTGTGCAGGCATGAGGACCTAAGGAGGCCTGACAGCCCACTCCTGTACAACAGCAGGATCCACATAAACAGATGGGCATTGCCACACTATCTATAACCCCAGCCCTGTGGGAATCAGAGACCAGAGAGTCGCCAAGGCTTGCAAAGAAAACAGAAAGCTGCATGATCAATAAGAAATTCTGGCTCAAGTAAGAATGGACAGAGTGATGGCGGAGGACACCAAATGTTCCCTTTTTCCTACCGCAGACAGGTACGTGGAACATTACATGGGCGCATACATGTGCATACAGAACACATACAAAAAAACAGCAAAATAATGTGACTACCTAAGAAATATAGAAACTACGAAATATAGAAACTGACCTAGACATGAAAGGCAACTATTATATTACAGCACAAGATAAGAAACACAGATCCTGGATAATGAAGACCAGCTCTGTACATAGCCTTCTTCCCAAATACTTCCTGCTCATCCTTTCCCTCCCTGTAAAAGCCATTTACACACCTAAATTCCCTTTGTTGATGATAATTTTTCCTTACCTCAACAACTTGCCCTCAGTCACTGGCTTGACTGAATAGACATGAACTTGGTTCACTATAGCCAAGTAGAACAGGTAATTTTTAGAAGGAGGGACTTAAAGGCACATTTCAAAACAAATATGACTCTGAACACATCCAAAGTGCCCTATACTAAAATTAATCTCATCTATTTTCATTTGCATATATACATATACAATATATGAAAATGTCTTATCCAAGATCTAAAATTGAAAAAAATTAGAAACACTTACTGTAACACAACCTTTAGAAGCTCCTTTTATTTTACCAATATACACCGAAGTAAATATAAAATCCAGCTGCTGATCCATCTCATTATTAGGCATGACACAGGAAGTGTTTTCCGTGACTGGATTATAAGGACATAATTCAGGTGATACCTAACAAAGAAGGAATTATAAAAGCATACAGCCCTAAGTAATATATCAAAGCTGAAAATTATTTTCAAAGTCAAAATTCTTTAAATTATGATTACTCAATTTGTGAATAATTTTACACTGTTCTTGAGAGCTTATATGGAGGTTCTAATAGGGGTGGGTGGCTACTCACGATACCCTTAACCAAAGAACGATTCAATATCCTCTACTGGGGAAAGTCATCCCTTAACCACCCAAGTGGACACGCAGAAGAGAGCACCGCGGGGCAGTGAGGGACAAGGAGGGCACAGACCATCAACTCTGGGATCAGTGAGCTAAGAGATGCTGCAGCAGATCTCCTCACATCCTACAATGCTCTGAATGTGAAAAAAAAAGGTTACTCAGATTCACTTCATGAAATGATATGATTTACTTTGAAAAAAGCAAGTAGCCAAATCCAAAATTAATCCCACATTACTGAACTTTTGGGGGGAGAGGTTTGCAAGGTAGACACTCTCTCTCTCTCTAGCTGAGGCTGACATGAAATTTATTATGTAGTCCCAGGGTGGCCTTGAACTCACAGTGATCCTCCTACCTCAGCCTCCTGAGTGCTGGGATTAAAGGTGTACACCACTATACCCAACTTTACTCATTTTAACTAGACAGAAATAAATGTATATCTATATAGTGCTTTAGTTTAAAATAAGCTTTAAATCTTATAACTTTTAATATCCACATCCATCCTATAGTTAGTTTTGCTTCCTCCATTTCATAAGTAAAATTAATAGTTTGGATTGGTTAAGTAACTTACATATATTTCCTAACAAGCAAAACTAAGACCCAGACTCTGGTATTACGCATTTAGAAGACATATTCAAACACATAAAATTGATTTCATTAATCAAGATAATACACATTATGCATGTTTAATGAACAATTAAGATTTAAATGCTTAAAAATTCTCTATTACATTATATTTACATGTTTTGCTATGGAGTCTATATTGAAGATAGCCAGACATGTGAAAAAAGTAGTAATTCCAAGTAGCCATTATATTTCAAGACCAGAAAAATAATGAAAACTGTTTAATTCTTTAAAAGAAGGTTTGAGAATATATTTGTACATCCAATGATAATAAAAAAAAGAATCAATATTGAAAATACAGAATATTTTGACTGAAAAAAATAATAAATGACTAGAAGATGCAACAGTCCTTTTATTTAAAAATAAACACAAATATGTCACTGTGATGGTTAGTCCCAATAGTCAATTTGACAGGATTTAGAATTGCCATGGGTGAGGGAGTACTCTGTGCATGTCTGTGAGGAATCTTCCAGATTAGGTTAACTAAGGTAGAAAAACTCATCTTAAATGTGGGCAGTTCTAGTCCATGGGCTGGGAATCCCAGACTATAAAAAAGGAGAAAGCCAACAGAACAACGGCATTCATCAGACTTTGTTTCCTGACTACAGATGCAAGGTGACCAAGCTACTTCAACTCCTGTTGCCATGAAAACTGTAAGCCAAAATAAACCCTTCTTTCCTTCCTTCCTTAAGTTGCTCTCATAAGACAATATAAGTAATTAATACAGAAACTGTGAATGAGAAGTGGGGCCATTGCTGGGATAAACTTGACCTGACCTTATGGCTCCTAGGTTTCTGGTTTGTTGGAAAAATGGGGAAGAGTTTGAAACCAGGGACTAGAAAAGTCCATGAATACCATGGGAGAGCTGAGCAGGCCACCCTCTGGGAGAGTGGAAGACCAGAAAGCTGAGAGCAGCAGGCATGTGGGCATGCATGCTCCTAGGACTTAGAGGGAAAAGACTCTACAGGAACTGGGAGAGAGGCAGTTCATGTTTATTTACTGTACCCTACCTATGTCCTGAGAACATGAAATCCAAAGTACTGAAGTAATTTCTTTGACAGAGGAAATCTTAAGACAGGATAGGAATCAGGATGCTAAGGTTAGCAGCATTAAGAGAACCCTCCTGCAGTACACTGAAATAACAGGACAGGTGCCCCGAGGGCAAGAGTGCTCCCACAGGAGACTCTTGTGGAAATCCAGAGTCTAAACTAACAAAGTTTCTCGGTTTGAAGACAACTGTTTATGGAAGCATGCTGCCCAGGTCACCCTGGAAGCCACACAACAGGCCTGGAGAGAAGGCTCTGGGCAGCATCTAAAGCTGGCACAGAACTTGACAACAGGCCAGGTAATGTATTGCTGCAAGGTCACTGCATGACGCTATAGGTGGACCACCAAGATGCTGGAGATTCTAGAATCATCTTTCAGTGAAAGGTGCAGGCACTGGGAGCTGCTCAATGTGGCTATGTGTGCTGGAGGCAGCAGAGCTGGAGGTTGTGGGGCCATCAACCCAGATGATTCCATCACAAGGACCGCATGCTGGCTCTGGTTTGACTCTGGCCCCATATTTCCTTGCTATGCCTCAGTTCCTCCATTTTGGAATAGGAATGTTTGCCCTGTATCATTATATGTTGGAAGTACGTAAATTGATTTTTAATGTTATAGGGCTCACAGTGAAGTTGATAAATCTCAGAAAAGACTTCTGGTACACTTTTGAAGAGCAGGGGAACTGATGGGCTGTGGGCACTTTTGAAGTTGAACTGAGCACATTTTGTATTATGAAACAATTGTGTTATTAGGAACAAAGGGCAGAAAGTTATGGCTTGAAAGTCGTATGTGTGAGTGTCAAGATGACAAGGGGTGGACTTGTGATGCTTGACCTCAGATATCGACCTGCAGGATGTAGAATCCCATGGAAACAAGCCCTGGGCATGTCTGGGAGGGATTTTCTAGGTCAGGTCGTTGAGACTGGGTCAGCTCTTTCATGGGCTGCCTGTTAGACTGGGTCAAAGGAGAAAGCTACCGGCGCTCCAGTCTTCACTGCTCTCTGCTTCCTGACTACAGATACTACGTGACCCACTGCCCCAAACTCCTTCCCATGATGGACTAGAGCCTAGAACTGTAAGACAAAAATAAACCCTTCTTTCCCAAGTTGCTTTTGACAGGCATTGTGTCACAACAATGGGTCAAGCAACTAATACAGTCACTAAATCTACTATGAATGTTGATGTTAAAGTCAAACTAAGAAAATACATAATCTATATTTTAATAACATGCTTTTTAGCAAAATAGTTGTTAGATAATAAAAATATTTCACTGTTAATCTATGAGAAAGCAAAAATAAATTACCTGTACGGTTTCACAAGTGTCCAGTGGTATCTCTGACAACTGTGATTCAGAAGTGGCCTCATTTTCATTATTCGTATCATAATCTTGATGAGGTCGTAATTTCAGAATTCCGGAACTTTTATGTTCAATTGGTCCTTCCTCATCACTGGAAACAACAACTGAAAAGGAGAACGTATTTTAAATGTGTCACAATGATCACCTATCCAGAGAGAATGCTCTAATTAACTCAACATATCTTTAATGATCATGTTGAATTTACTCATCGAAATGTATTCATCATCTGTTTATAGCTAGTATCTGTTTAATACTAGCTATAGGTAATGTTTCAATATAAGTAGCTACCTGCATCCTTACGTTCTGAAGAACTAAAGACATTTAAAAGTGGCTCAAACATTGCACCCCTCAGCAACAACACACAAGTGGGGGAAAACCTGGCTGCCTCTTGTGCTATCCATAGCCTCCTACCCCATGGAACCATCCAGTATGCCCACTGAGGAGGATACCCAGTGAATTGGGGACAGGGAGGAGGGAATCGGGGATACCAACGTAATATTTACTAATACAATGCATCTAATTTTTTTTTTATTTTTCAAGGTAGGGTCTCATTCTAGTCCAGGCTGACCTGGAATTCACTGTGAACTCATGGTGATCCTTCTCTGCCTCCCGAGTGCTGGGATTAAAGGCATGCACCACCACACCTGGCTTAAAATGCATCTAATTTTGGACAATAAAAATATCAATTTTTAAAAAATGGCTCAAACCAGAAGGAAATCTTCTCCACTGAAGGTGCTAAGTGTCCCTCAAGGATCCATGAGCTACATGCTTGGCTCTCAGATGGGCCTATTGGTAGAACTTTTGAGAGTTGGGGCCTAATGGAAGGCCATTAAGTCACCGAGACATGCCAGGAGATGGGATGAGAACTCCCTGTTCAAGTCATTCTCTCTGGTCTATGGGTAATGATATATGTCATTTTTGCTTCACTAAACACTTCCAGACATTGTTCTCTGGAAAAGCCACCAGAAGCCCAAAATAGTGGGTCTATTCAATTTTGAACTGAAGTCTACAAAACTTTAAACAAAATAAATCTTTCTTTCTTCCTTCTTTCCTACTTTCTTTCTTCTTTCTTAATGCTGGGGTGGAGATCAAATCTAGAGTTTTGTAAATGCTGACCAATCACTCTACAATCAAGCTACATTCCTAGCCCAGTCTTTTGCTCTTTTTTTTTTAATTGTCCATAATGAGTTACAATATTTAGTGGGCAAACAATGAGTTGTTATCCCCAATTCCCCGCTGCCCTCCCCTCCCCACTCCACTGGATAACCTCCTCCATGGGTCGTCTGGATCAGTCCTTGTGACAGGGGACCATGGAGAGCCTAGTATTCAGCCAGCTTCTCCTGACCATGCCTCTGGATCGTCTCCCCCACCACGGCTCTCACAATCTTTCCGCCCCCTCTTCCGCTCAGTTCCCTGAGTCGTGGTGGATGAGTATTAAGGCTGCTTTAAGGTTGTGAGCTTAGGGGTCTTTGTGTCAAAAATCGTTGGTTTCTGTCTCACTGGCTTATCCTGTGTTGACTGAATGGCTGTGGTTGTGGGTCCCTTGTTCATCCCGACATTCTCTGTGGGGTTCCATATGGATCCTCCACGGTATGACTGTGTTGGCTTCTCTCTTGCCAGAATCTCAGCTATCGGCCTATGGTTGGTTGGTAGGGTTAGATGGGCCCCAGCTCTCTCACTGCATCCTGAAAAATACAAACACAATCTCCATCGGAGAGCGAGATCAGTGTAGGTTAACAAATATACACAATTCTGGATTACCTAGATTCTATTTTTAGTAGCCTCCCCGTCAATCGCTCCCATAGTGCAACTTGTCTTGGGAGCCCAAGAGTACGGGATCTGGTAATTATCACCCTGAATCCCAATTTCCATTCAAGAGGTCCCCCTCACTAAGTGGAAAATTGGCTGAATTTGAAAGCTGTTGATTGTCTCCCCCAGGCATAGGCTCCTCCATTACACAAATGCTCCTTTCTAGGTTCGTTGTTCTCTCCCAGTAGGAGGTGTGGTCAGCCTACTCATGACCACAGATTGTGTTTCGTTTCAGTGGTCTCTGTTTACTCCAGCTGTCGTTGATCAGTTTCCCCTGGCAGCCTGTGCAGTGCTTTCCAGCACTACACTAACTGCCTTCTGGGAGCTAGATACTGTTCCGGACGTTCAAGGGTCTCTCGATGCTGATCGATGGCATTCTGTGGTTTCTTCACCAACAGGGTTTTGCCTCAGGCCTGGGGAGGGCACTCAAGAGCTTTGACAGAATTCTGTCTTGTTGTTGCAATCTCATGAGTCACTTTGGTCAACAGCTCAGTGAGGGAAGGAACCAGTGGTTGGAACCAGGGGTTGTCAGGCTGATCTGATTATTCACAGGCTTAGACTCTCTCCCCTACCACTCATGGCCCCTCTTGCCAGTCGACGCTCACTACTTTCTCAATAGATTATAGTATGCTCGTAAGGATTTTCTATTTTTGAATCTAGTATGGTTTATCCTCATGCTTAAGCCATTCCCCTCCCCCATCCCTTACTCCTCATTCATAACGTCTCACTTCTTTCTACGAGTCTGCATAAAGAAAACAGTTATCCTGGTTAAGGACCACATATGAGGGAGAATATGAGGCATTCGATTCTCTGTTCTTTTTTTTAATATTTTATTTATTCATTTTCAAGCAGAGAAAGAGAGACACACACACAAAGAGAGAGAGACAGACAGATAGACAGAGAGACAGACAGAGAGACAGACAGACAGACAGACAGACAAACAGAGAAAGCACCAGGGCCACCAACTTGTGGGTCTGCTTATGTGGGTCCTGTGGAATTGAACTTGGGGCCTTAGGCACTGGAGGCAAGTGCCTTAACCACTAAGCCATGTCTCCAGCCCGATTCTCTGTTCTTTTGAGAGTTCACTTAGTAAGATCTGCTCAAAGTCAGGCCATTTTTACTAAATTTCGATATTTCATTTTTCCTTTCAGCTGAGTAAAATTCCATCGTGTAAATATACCACAGTTTCTCTGTCCATTCCTCCATGGATGGGCATTTGGGTTGATTCCAATTCTTGGCCATTATGAATTGAGCTGCTATAAATATGGTTGTACAAATGTTTCTGCGTCGAGATGTGACATTTTGTGGATAGATGCCTAGTAGAGGGATAGCTGGGTCCATTGGAAGGTCTATGTTGATTCTGTTCAGAAGTCTCCACACTGCTTTCCATAATGGTTGAACAAGTTTATTGAAACCTATGACATCCTTATTAATTCCTTCTGATTTATCTTCAACTTCTGATAGTTTGTCCTCCACATTGTCAACTGTGGGACTGATTGATTCAAGGTAGGTTTTTAACATCTCCTTTTCATTATTGGTTTCTGCTATAATTTTGTTTATAGTCTCCAATTCTTTGGTGAGATCCAATTTCCAATCTATTTTTGTTTTGACTTGGGATTCCTGATATTCATTTTTAAGTTGTCTGAAGTCCTCATCAAATTTAATCAATTGATTGTCTAGTTCCTCCCTTAGTTGATTAATCTTCAATTCACTTAATGTGTTTCTGAATTCATTCATATTTCTCTCCATTAAATTCAGTCTAGAGTCTATGCTTGAGTTAGAAAGCTTCATCTCATTCATGTCTTTTCTCATAATTTCCATATCAGCCATTAACTGCTTCATGTTTGCATTGCAGTTGTGGTCAGGAGTCATATTATTCTCTCTTTGTGACTGTATATGTGCTGCCTCTACTTCCTTGCCACTTTCCTGTTCCATAAAGGGACCAGGGGCCCTGGGTTGGGGAGTTCCTTCTTTGATTTCTGTGGGTCTTTTCCGTTGGTTTCTGCCCATGTCCAGGTAGGGGAGTGGGACTCAGGCACCCTGGGGAGTGCTATTCAGCCCACTTTACTTCCTGGCAGTGGCACCTGATCCCTGGTACTCGCCGAGACTGCCTGTGCCCTCCTTGCAGGTACCCGTCTGAACAGGCCTCTGCCGAGTTTCCCAGGCAACTGCCTGAGGTCTGGCCCCGGAACCAAGCTAGGTCAGGTTGCCCAAGGATCGCCTCTGCCTGTGTATGTGGGGGGGTCGTGGAGAGAAATGCGCCCAAGGATCGGGTACTGGAGGGAGGGGGGGCCGTGAGGGGAAGCCACTGAATCGGTGGCTCAGGCTTGGAACCGAAGGGAGAAGACAATGGCAGGAGCTTGTGGTGGGGGAGGGTTCAGCTCTGTGTTCCCCTGAGGAGCAGAGAGCCGCTGCGGAACCCTGTGGTGGTCCCGAAGCCGGGGAGAGGCTGGGCCTGGGTTCAGGTCCGGCTGCGACTTGGGGCCTGGATCCCAGCTGGAAAATCAAACCTCAACGGAGAGACAGCCCATGCTCTCCTGGCAGGCACCCGCCCAAGGTTCGGCCCGGAACCAAGCTAGGTCAGGTTGCCCAAGGATCCCGTCTGCCTGTGTACGTGGGGGGGGAGGGTCGTGGATAGAAGCACGTCCGAGGATCAGGTGCTGAAGGGAGGGGAGCCCTGCGAGGGGAAGCCGCTCAATAGGCGGCACAGGCTAGGAACCTGCCGCGAGGGGACAATGGCGGGAGCTTGGGGTGAGGGAGGGTTCAGCTCTCCGCTGCGGAGCAGAGAGCTGTTGGGGAACCCCGTCTGGGGGGGGGGAGGGAGGCCCCTGGTTCAAGTCCCGCCAGTGTCCAAAGTTTGGATCCCAGCTTGAAAATCAAACCTTTACGGAGAGAGTCCTGGTGATGCTGTTACTTGTCCACCATCTTGCTCCGCCCCCCCAGTCTTTTGCTCTTTATAAGGTAATTATCTCAGGTACTCTGCTATAGTGACAGAGAGATAACTAATACAGCCGTTTATAGACAACTTCTACTTCTGACAATGTGGCATCATTCCAAATCACTCTTTAAGCCCTGTCACATTGGTTTGTTCTGGAAGGAGAAAATGAATGGCTAAATGAAGACATAGAGACAACTCACTGGATAGCCTTTAAACGCTTTTGAAATTTTGTACCACATAACTACATTAACTATTAATAATTAAGTAAATCAAAATTAATGATAATTAAATACCACTTAAATTCAGCTGCATCAACAAAATCCCAAGAATAATGGTTTTCAGAGAATATTTTTAAAAAAAAAGCTACTGGGTTGGAGCACCATGAACTTCTTTAAAAAGTTACTCTGAGGCTGGGGAGATTGCTGAGTGGTTAAAGCTGCTTGATGCCCTGAATTCAGTTCCCAGTGCCCACAGAAAGCCAGATGCACAAAGTGGTGTAAGCATCCAAAGCTTGTTTGCAGCAGCAAGAGACCCTGTGCGCCTATATTCATTCTCTCCCATGCTCTTTCCACCTGCAAATAAATACTAATTTTCTCTCACAAATAAATAAATAGAAATAATTTCTAAAGTTATTTTGATGTCTGTTATGAGGGAAACCAACTGCTCTCTGATTGGACTGGGTGCCTGCTCCATGGGAGGGAATACATACACGGTACTGAAAACCTAGACAAGTCCTAGGGGAGTGATGACTGCTGTCGTCTGGCTAAATACATAAACTATGCCCACCAAACTGCCCTCTACAACCTTTTTATGTTATATTTAAGTTTATGCCCATATATTAATACTACTTTCACTTTTGGTTAGAGAAGCGTCTCTTTTCAAATGGCAGTGACCACCAGGGTGACTTGTAAGTCACCATAGAGCAGAGAAGTGACAGTGGAGTGTTCAGCACCAAGGCATCTCTATCACACCCTCCAAGGCTCAGGGTCCACTGAGGAAGAGGTGGTGGAGAGAATGTAAGAGCCAAAGGATTGGAGGAGAGCTTTGCATTGAATGCTGTCTTCCAGCCTCCAAGTGGCCAAGGCACTTGTGACCTCACAGCAGCTGCACCACCTACACAAGGCCTTCATAACAGGGGGAAAACGATGGCATCAAAATAGAAAAGAAACCAGTTGGAAATAAAAACATTCAATGGAAGGTATATTTGGGAGAGGAGAGGGGGGTAGTGGATGGGAATTATCATGGTTTATTGTCTATACTTAATGGAAACTGTCAATAAGAAGTTATTAAAAAGAGAAAAAAATTAAAAAATAAAAAGTTACTCTGCTTCCAAGTACTTCACTTATTTACCCAAATCAGTATTACATTTTCAGTGAGAGATCTCTACCACACCCTCCAAGGCTTTAAACCATTGTAGAAGAGGTGGTGGAAAGAATGTAACAAAAAAGAAAGAAAGAAAGGTAAGCTTTGAGCCCTCATCTACTGCTGGTGGGAGTGCAAACTTGTACAACCACTATGAAATTCAATATGGAGACTCCTGAAAAAGATGAGAATAGAGCTCCCCACTGACCCAACTATTCCCCTACCGGACATCTACCCTAGAGGCTCCTCTCTTCAATAGAGGTACTTGCTCAACCATGTTTATCACAGCTCAATTCGTAAGAGCTAAGAACTAGAATCAGCCCAGATGCCCACTGCTGGACAAATGGCTATCAAAGTTGTGGTATATATACACAATGGAATTCTACTCAGCAGTAAGGAAAAATGGCATAATGAAATTTGCAGGAAAGTGGACAGACTTAAAACAGAACATACTCAGGGAATTCACACAAGCACAGAAAGACAGGTGCCACATATTCTCCCTCATCTGTGGTTCCTGAACAGAAGCAGCTGAGTTGCAAGCAAACCTGACATGCAACTCAA
>PVHP010007582.1:6329-56214 GCA_004024765.1 Zapus hudsonius
ACTGAGCGGAAGAGGGGGCGGAAAGATTGTGAGAGCCGTGGTGGGGGAGACTGTCCGGAGGCATGGCACCCATCAGTAACAACACACTTGGGCCAGGAAGACTGGGATGAGTACTAAGATATACAGGATCCCTTGCCACAAGGACTAATACAGACAGCCCACGGAGGAGGATATACAACTGATCAGGGATGGGGAGGGGAGGAATTGGGGAATTCGGGATAACAACGCATGGTTTGCCCACTAAATAATGTAACTCATTATGGACAATAAATATATATTTAAAAAGTGTTTAGATAAAGAATGCAATACAAACAAGTATTTGTAAATGCATGGGGACTTTGAGATAGCTGGTAGTGTAATGGGGGACCTGGGAATTAGAATTTAAAGAGAACCAACTACTTCCAATGTACCTCAAAACTTAAGGAGTACCCGAATTCTTGTCTATAAAGTTAAAGAATTAAAATTATAGACCACCAGAGGCTAAGGTATATTGGGAGACTTTATGCAAAAGAAAATGGGAAATTACAGAGATCTGCAGTCATCAGATGTAGAGAGAACATATGGGAGAGGTTTTAGCAAACTCTGTGTTGTTCAGCTAAACAAACAAAAGAAGGAAATATCACAAGAAGGAAATGTTCATGTGGGAAATAAATCCAGCCACCCCACCACACACACACACACCACCACCACCACCACCACCACCACCACCACCCTAGTGTTGAAGCCTAGGGTTCAGGTCAGAAGCATTGAGGTATGATTTGGAGAAGGGGCAGAAGCTGACTGATCAGAAAGAGGAGGAGATGGGAATTTTATTCTGGAGATAGGAAAGGGTTTAAGCAGAGAGACTGGCACATCATATTTGGTTTGAAAGGATCAGTGTGTTAAAGTCTTGAGACGATCTGGAGGGAGGTGTATGGTTAAGAACCTGCAGTGAAACTCCTAGAGAGACTTGAAAGCTTTGTCCATGATAGGGATGTCAGGATGGGTGCAAGTGCAAGGGACAGAAAAATAAATAAATAAACAAGAGCAAGGTGGTCTCTACCAACAGTAAGGCTGGTTGATGCAGTGATGGATTAGATGGGGGAGGAAGAGGAGGAGCTGAGGTATTCTGTCCTGTGTCTAGATCTGTGTTTCTGTGCAGGGAAGGATTGGGGGAGTGACACAATAGAACCACTCTATGGAACATCTCACCTCCTGGATATGTATACCTTTGGTGATATCCAGATGGAATTGAACACTCCGCCACTGACTCCAGTCTGAGGCTGGTGAATCAGCAGTGTCTAATCCTCTGGACTCTGCAGTGGAAAAACTTGCCTATGCGATGCTTCAGTGGAGGGGTGGGGGATAATAGGATCAGACCTCTTCCCGCACACTCTGTGATCAAGCCTCAGTGATGCCATCTGCATGTTCTCCTTGGTGGGCAGACTCAAGGGCATCACAGCTTTCATTGCCCTATTTCCAGGACTTCAAAACAAATTCTCGGGCTGGAGAGATGGCCCAGCGGTTAAGGAACTTGCCTCCAGTGCCTAAAGCCCCAGGTTCAATTCCCCAGGACCCACATAATCCAGACCCACAAGTTGGTGGCCCTGGTGCATCTGGTGATCTGGTGCATTCTCTCTCTCTCTCTCTCTCTCTCTCTCTCTCTCTCTCTCTCTCTCTCTCTCTCTGTTTCTCTCTCTCTCATCTCTCTGCTTGAAAATGAATAAATAAAATATTTTAAAAATTCTCTAATCTCTTATTCCCCTTCAAGTAACAGATTTTCTGTGGGGTTTTGTTTATCAGAGCGTGAATAATTTTAAGAAGTTTGTTTTCTAAATAAATACATATAGTTACTTAGGAATTTCTCATCGCTTTCTTACACACCTGTCTAGAATTTCAGTATTTCTAAATACAAAACTGAAACAACAAACAAAATAGGTTAAAATCTTCATATTCCTTCTGAAAGACATGCAGGAGACACATAAAAGTAGAGACTTGTAAACTACCCAGAGGGGAGAAATGGCTTACATAAATTTACTCCTATTTATAGTAAATAAATGGATGCATTTTCTGTAGTAGCTCTGGTATTTATTAATTTATTTTTTTAATAATAAATAATAAATATCAGAGCTGCTATTACTTCCTCTTTTCCCTTTCTGTTGCTCTGATATTTAAATGAACTGCAGAAAGATCCTTGAGGATTTTCTTCCCACTGGCGCCCTGGGAGAAATTAGGAGAAAAACATTCCAGCAGTTTCGCATATGAAGGAAGTTTAAGTGTCTAAAGAAATACTTGAAAAGAAGTTCTACCAAGCACAAACAAAAGACATGGAAGCCTTGAGTCACAGGGGAGAGAAATACACAACCCAGGAAGTGAACTCCGGGAGATGTTTGCCACCTAGTGGGAAAGGAAAGGATTTCAGAGAAATCCATCTCAGAGAACTGGCTGACATGAGGATTTCACAGAAATATCCAAATAATTATCAGTTTTATTCACTCATTCAATAGACATTTAAATTGAACCTGCTATGTACCAGACATATAAACAAGTACTGGAATTTATTTAGTGCTGATTTGTAAATGAGTCCATGAACCCGTGTGTGTGTGTGTGTGTGTGTGTGTGTGTGTGTGTGTGTGTGTGTGTGCGCGCGTGCAAGAGCACATACATGTGATGGCCAGTGGACAATTCAAGGCGTCGTTTCTCAGAAATGCCACAACTTTTTGAGATGGGATCTCTCATTGATCTAGAGCTCTCCAAGTTGGCTGCTAGATTTGCCCGCAAGTGTGCCTCAGGGATCCACCTGTCTCTGCTACTCAGTGCTGATATTGCAAACACGTGCCACTGTGGCTTTTGTTACATGAATTCTCAGGGTCAAGTTTAGGTCCTCGTGCTTGCATGGCAACTGAGCCATCTCCCCAGCCCATCCTAATGTATTAGTTTTCTAAAAGCTCCATTTTATTAAGAAGACTTACTCTCTGCCACTTTAGTCCCTTGGTATACCTGCCTGGTGAGGTCGAGGGCTGGCATTGAAGCTGGTTGGGTGTGGGCCTGGGGAAGGTGTTTCTAGTCCTTGCATTGCTCTCTTCATACCCACCTGGTGAGGTCTGAGCTCTGGGGTTGATGCTGGTGGGGTACCAGCCTGGGGAAGGTGGCTCTATCCCCTGTGTTTCTTGCTCTACAGAGTTTTCAGCTAAGATGCTTTTGCTTTGAACATCACTGAGGAGTCAGTCCTCAGTTCCCCACAGTTTCTTTGAATCTGCCTCTTTGATATTTATAGCATTTTCCCAGGCATTCTTCTGGTTTAGTATGACTGTTTATTGGAGACACACCAAAGAGCCATATGAAATTGTCTTGACAAGGCTGGAAAGATGGCTCAGCTGCACCTGCCTACAAAGCATAATGATCTGAGTTTGATTCCCCAGTACCCACATAAAGCCAGATGCATCTGGAGTTTTGTGTGAAATTGTTAGAGGTCCTGGCTTGCCCATTCTCACTGTCTGTCTCTCTTCTCTCTGCTTGAAAGGAAGGAAGGAAGGAAGGAAGGAAGGAAGGAAGGAAGGAAGGAAGGAAGGAAGGAAGGAAGGAAGGAAGGAAGGAAGGAAGGAAGAAAGGAAGGAAGGAGAAAGAAACTGTCTTGAAAATTTACTTGACTTCATGTACAGATTGGATTGCAGGTTCCTTTGACCTTCTGGTTGCCAGATCTCTCTTAGGCTTCTTTGGACCAGTTTCTAGAGTCCCCCCCCCCCCACTCCACCACCAAAAAAGATTATTATGTCCAAATTCCCACCTGTGGCTTGATCATAGGCTACATTTTGAATAGCACAGGTAAATGAAATCAATAAGGTAAGTTGAGACCAGATAGCAAAATATTTTGTCTGTTATACTAAAGGATTTTCTATGCATGAGTTGCAACTCCAAGGTGATTGCAGCGGTTCGGACAAAGGGCACAATGATGCTGATGTGGACAGTGAAGGAGAATAGTAACTTAAGAAAGAATTGGGCTGTCTACAGATTGTCTTTGGAAATTCAAGCCTCCTCTAGTACACATGTCACCTTTGTGAAAATTCAACAAAAGCATTTCCTGTAACCCGTGGGCACATAGCAGGTAGAGAGTGTGCTGTGCATTTCAACCTTGGCTAGGTGTCTTGTGCAGTAACAATCTGCTTACAAAATGTAGTGACATCCACTGTAGAAGAGGAGAGTGGGAGGAAGGGTCATGCTGGGGCCTTTAAAGCGTGTCTAGAAATAGATTTCTCCTCATTATTTTTGCGTTCTTAGGTATTATAGAGTGGACATGTATTGTGATAAGATCTAGTGTTGTGAGCCGCGTGTGCATTCCTTACTCCAGTTTTTATCCCTTTAGAATTATGACATAGTCTGTAGAGACAAACAGCCTGTGGAAGAAAATCTTAGGTGATTCTTAAAAGTTTCCTCCTGATTAAAGTTGCCCTTTCGCTTTCCTCTTCTGTGAGGCCAATTATCTTTAGCTTGCACACTTGAGGGAGGACATGTAATATTTCTCTTTTTGTGCCGGGTTTATATTTCATTTAATAAAATATTCTCTAGCTCAGTCTACGTTGCCACATTATTTTTGATATGAGTAGAAAAACCTTGGCTTCATGAATGATACAAAGTTTTTTTTCTTCTGTGTGCTCTAAAGGTTAATAGTTATGTTGATGTTGAATTTCACAATAATTTTTACATGAGCTCACAAGTAACTGGATCCAACTTTAGCCTGTGTAAACCAAGTTGTTCTAGTAACATTGTTTTCATCATTTGGTTTTTCTCTTTATAGCAATAACCTTTGCATTGTTGGCACAAAGCACCTGACCAGAGGTAGCTTATGGAAGGAGAGGGTATATTTTAGGCTTACTCTTTCAATAGTAAGTTTCTTCATTGTGGAGAAAGCATGACAACCATCTCCCATCTCCATACATCAGCCACAGAGAGATAGAGCAGTAAGAGCAAGCTGAAATCCAGTGGGCTAGCTAGAATAATCAACCCCAAGCTTCATCCCCAGCAACACACCTCCTCCAGCAATGCTCCAAAATCTCCACCAGTTGAGGACTAAGTAGAAAGCTCAGTCACCAACATTTAAGGCTATATGGGGACATTATTCAAACCACTGCAGTCTCTTTTTTAAACGTGTTTGGGCATGCATATGCATGCAGATGTATTTATATTGTATATGCATATGTGTAAAGGCTAGAGGACAAACTCAGGTGTCCTCATTCACCAGGAACAATGTCCACTTCTCCCCTCCCCCCATTTTTTTTGTCTCATTGGCCTGGAGCAGGCTAAGGTTCTGCTTGTCTCTGTATCCTTAGTGTGGAATTACAGGGGTGTGACATGGCTTAATCTGTTTTCATAGGTTTTGGGTCTTACACTGAAATCCCCTGCATTTGAGTCAAGCTTTACTGACTCGCCTTCTCTCCAGATCTTGGCCTTTTCTTGTTGAATTCAGCTTAAATCTTTAAGAAAAGTCACTTGTCCACATATGAGACCATTGACGGACTTGATTTATTTCACTTATTTCTCCTTCTATCTTTGCACTTTTGAAAGTCCACCAACGTACTTTTTCATTACGTTTCAATATCAATTTATAAAATCAACATGTCAATTTCTACAACAAAAGGTCTGTTGGAATTTTGATTGAGGTTGTGTTAAATTTGTAGATCAATAAATAGGAATTTATGCCTTCACAATATATTCGTTATTTTCCTTGCTGCTGTGAACAAATGCCTGAGAAGAACCAATTTTAGGGAAAAAAGAGATGATTTTTGCTTACAGTTCCAGGGGGATACAGTTTGTTATATCAGAGAATGCACGGAAGCAAGAGCTGAGCCAGCTAGCTTCAGTGTGTCCACATTGGGGAATCAGAGAGTCTACAGACATGAGTTCAGTCTCTAAAATCTCAATGTCCATCCCCACTGACCCACTTCCTCCACCTCTTAAAAGAATTCACAACCTTCCAAAACAATCCTCTTGCTACAAACCAAGTGTTCATACACATGAGCCCATAGAGGACACTTTACATTCAAGCCACCATAAACAACATTGATGTCTTTAGCTGAGCAGGAAGTACTTGGGGAGGGAGAGTGATAAACGGGAGAGAAGGGGGTGGACAAGGAAGAGTAACAGAGTGTCGTATTCAGCCACATGCTGCTGGGATGAATCTCCAAACCAGGCACAGTTTATGGGAGGAAATGATTTATTCAAGCTACAGATCCAGGGGAAGTCCCATAAAAGTGAAAGAGGCTGGTTCTCTTTCACAGGTCTGAGCAGAGAGAGAAACCCATCACCAACACTATGCACACAGAACAGGGAACAGGCAGGAGGGCTAAGGAGAGAACTTCTTCCCCTTTATATAGCTTTAGGGTGGGGTCTTACAACCCTTCCCCAGACCTGATGGCTTCCTGAGTCTCTGGAATTTCCTTCTTGTACTGCCCACACAGGAAAGGATGTTTACTTCTAGCTTCTTTGAGCTTCTTTACATCCTTCCCCCTGCTGAGAGGCTGCCTTTCTGTGAACATCCTCAGAGACCCACCCAAGATTACTTGAAAGGTCAAGTTGACATCAAAACTTAACCATCACACAGAGATACTAAAATGAGCTAAGTATATCAATATATATGGATGAAACACTCTCAATGAAACTCAATATTTGTTCACTACACAATATAACAAACATTGAACATTTTGAGACACAAATATGGCATCTTTTCCACTCACCTAGAGGTCCTTTAATTTCTGCAAGAGATGTTTTGTAACTTGACACATGAATGTAATATATATCACTGATAAATATATTTCTAAGCATTTCATGACTTACAGAGTGATTTCATCAAACACCTTTTATCAAAAAGTTACAAAGCAAGTAAAGAAATAAATTCCAACTGTTACTAGCAAAAAAAAATTGGAAATTAAATTTAGAACAATTTTAAAACAAAATGCCATTGCCAGTCCTAGAACTTTGAGTAGAGTGTGAAATCCAGGTCTCGGCGTGAACATGCTTGCCTTGCTCTCCAATGTCACCACAAAATATTCAATCTTTCACCTCTAAGCAGTATGTTATATTCAGAAAGTTGCCATGATACTAATTTGCTTAATTTTTATCATAAACTGGTTTAGATTATGAATACAATATTTTTGTACTTACTGGGATTATCATGTGGCTTTTCTCTTTTGGTTTAAAATGGTGCACAACTGGGATAGACATCAATGTCGAGACACAGGATATTTTTATATATTTCTGGATTTATTTGCTAATATTTTATTAAATATTTTACATTTTATTTTATGAAACATAATGTATGGGATTTTCTTATGTATCTGATCAATTTAGGATGAGACAAATGCTGGTATTATTAGAATATGAGTCCAAGGAGATGGTTCAGTGGTTAAGAATCTTTTCTAGTTAAGCCTGAGGGCCTGTGAGTGCCTGAGAACAGGCCAAGTTTGATTTCCCAGCATCCTTGTAAACAGGTGGGTGTAACTCACCTCCCTGTAATCCCAGTCTGCTGTGGGGGAAGGATGTAGATTGGCAAGAGGATCCTGACCTGAAATGACAGTTCCAGGTTGAGGGAGAGACCCCATGTTAAGGAGATCCCTGGGGGAGCAATAGAAGGGGCACCCAAACTTCCCCTCTGATATCCCCACACATCTGCATGGAGCATACAGCTACACAGACACACGTGCACACACACACACACACACATGCATGCATACACCACACATATTTGACACACATGAAACTAATTAGTTGAGAAATATTTCCTTCTCCTTCTGAGAATTGATGTGGAATTGGCATTATTTATCCCTTAGGCACTAGGTACAATTCACCTATGAAGGAATTCTACCTAGAGACTTTGTTGTTGTTGTTGTTGTTGTTGTTGTTGTTGGAGGGCTGCTAGAAGTAAGGCAGGTTCTCTGGAATTATTACCTAAACATTTCCCATAGCAAGTGTCTATGTTAGTATTTCCAGACATTTCAAGTTGGGATAATCACAGTATTTGCAAAATTGAAACAATGCATTTTGGTCAGCTTTTTAACAAAAACCCCTTTGTAGTGCCTTACCTGTGGCATTTTGAATACTAACCAAATGTAATCTTGTCTACAGAGTTCAGTTTTCCTAAAGCTGAATAACCATTATGGTCCAACAAGTTTCTCTAGACAGTTGACTTTTCCCTCCTTGATGAGATAGATGAAGAGGTTCACCACCTTTCACTTTACTCTGTGGGCACTTGAGAGATCTTATTATTTTCACTTGGTTGAAGTTATGAAACTCATCGTTTCCTAGGAAACTTTCTAGACTTCTTGTCAGTTGAATAGTGACTGTTTTCTTCTCATCCTGTCTGCATTGTTGAACTCCTAGAACTTGGACTCTCTCACACCCCTTTGCTTTTTTGGAAAATAGGCTCTTTCACGGTGTGAGCACCTTGGGAGTGAATGTGCTTTCAACCATAGATGCTATGGAATCACAGGGTATTCCTCTTCCTGCTCTAAAATTGAGGCTGGCATCTTTATGCACTTATTTTTAGTATGATTTCTTGTTTCTCTCTCACTCTCTTATTTGCAAATATCTTTTATTTGCAAATAAAAACAAAGGCAGATGCAAAATAGAGGTGGAAACTATGAATTTATTGCCACTAATGGAGACAATCAAAGTAATACATAATTACTAGTTAGATTTGAACTAGAAGCAAATTTGAAAATTAAGACTTTATAGCCGGGTGTAGTGGCGCACGCCTTTAATCCCAGCACTTGGGAGGAAGAGGTAGGACGATCACCATGAGTTCAAGGTCACCCTGAGACTACTTAGTGAATTCCAGGTTAGCCTGGGCTAGAGCGAGACGCTACCTCAAAAAACCAAAAAAAAAAAAAAATAAGACTTTATAAATTGTGGGAAGTCCACATTATAAACATTGCATAAAAGCTATCTGTCAATTTATCATCATTTAATTCAATGTATTTTGCTCCACTACCAGCAGTCAAGACATAAAGAACTTGATTTTGGAAATGCATTATCTTTTGGTTTTGTTTTATGACAAGTGTTGCAATATTTATCTGTAGTTTTTATTCCAAAAGTAATTTTTAATATTTCTTAGTAAGATGATATGGTTTGTTATAGAATTTGAATGTTCTTTCCATTTGTCTTTATTTTTGGAGGCAGGATCTCACTCTAGCCAAGGCTGAACTGCAACTCACTCTGCAGTTTCAAGCTGGCCTCAAGCTCACAGCAAACCTACATCAGTAGCCTGAGTACTGGGATAAAAGACAAGACACACCCAGCTAATTTTTAATTTAGTATTTGTACATATTTGGGTACATTAAGATGTTCTTAGTCATGTTTACTTGGATATCTCTCCGTCTTGGTAATTCACATATCCAGCACTTTACAATTTTATTAATTATTTCTAATTATTGTAATGCATATATAAATTCAGTTACATAATGATTTACAGTTATTTATGTTCATTCTGCACTGCTATAGGAAAGCAGAACACATTCCTCATATCAAATAATAGAATTGTACCCATTACCAAACCTCTCTTCCATCTCTTCCCCCTCCTCTAGTTTTATTCATTAAGTTGCAGTTCCTGATTTTCACTATGTATACCATATGTGTTATAGGCCGTTCGATTGTTTTCTGAATTCTTATCTTAACACTGTATGAGAAATGAGTGAAGACAGAGTAGAAGGGCAAATTAAGCAAGATTGTATTTTAGTAAAGAAAATAAAGCTCCTAAGGGGGTAGGGGTCCTCAGCAAGATACCACAAAGAAACTTGGATTTAGGGTATTTAACCCCTTGAGGACGTAAAGTAAAAAATCAAGGCAGGATAGATTGGATTGACCACCTTGAATGTCTGTGAGGCTCCTAATAGACTGATGAGTTAAACAATGAGTTGTTTACTTTGTGTGTGTAAGCTCTTAATAGCTGGTGGGGAAAGGATCCACAAATAGACCTCTTGATTAGTGATTATGAGTCAGGACTTTTAAAAAACGTTTTATTGATCACTGCCATAAATATAAAAACATATCATGATCATAATCCCCTCCATCACCCTCCCTTTTTCCCCTCCCAAATCCCCCCTCCGCTGAATCCATTCTTTCCAACTAGTCTCTCTACTGGTTGGTGCCATCATTCTTTCCCTGTTCTTATGCAGATTTTGTGAAGGTAGCATCAGCCACTGGAAGGTCATGAAGGCCACTTCATTTCTAGAAGACAGTATTTTTGGCACTCCTCCCCTTCCTTTGTCTCCTTTATTCTTTCTGCCTCTTCTTCACTATGGTCCCTGAACCTTGAAGAGTGTAATAGAGGTGTCTCATCTAGTACTGGACACTTTATTGTCACTTCTCAGCACTTTGGTGACTTTTGAATCACCCCAGTGGTCACTGCAAACTTAGAAGCTTCTCTAACCAAAAGTTAGAATAGCATTACTATATTGTCATACATATTTAGAGGCAGTTTGATGAGCATAATATATTCATTTTAGCCAGACAACAGTAGTAGTTCCACACTAGGACTCAAGAACTCTAAAATCCATGGGTTTTGATTAGGTTTTCAGTATCAGGCAGGAATCCCTTCTTGTGGAGCAGGTCTCTAGTCCACTCACAGAACAGTTGGTTTTCCCCAAAATAGACATGGTACCACTTGATACATTTGGCCTAGTTGGTCAGCTGTTAATGTTGCAGTGACCAGTGCTGATTAACACCCTTGATGACTTTTCTCCCCCAAAAGTTTTCATATTTTTTTCCAGCATCCTGATTGCCAGTCAACATGGAGGGGATTTCCAGCTCAGCTCCAGCTTGATTTCTCAGTGTCCTGCAGTCCAAGGATATAGAGTCTCTTGCGATAGGGTCTTACCATCGAGTTCTGGTGGGCACCCAAGAGCCTTGGCGAATGCCTGTAATGTTTTGGGGGCATCCGTGGCCTCCCTCGCCAACAACTCTTTGGAAGGTATCCCACTACTATAACTGAGATTTTTCTAAGAACAACCTATGGCTTCTGAACACATGATCCACCTCCACAGGATACTTCTGTCCAAACTCTCTCTTTTCTAACATACATATTAGATAGCAAAATATATTTCCATCTGGATTATTCATGAGATTTAAATTTTTATTAATCCCCTCTCCATCCCTTTGTTCCCTTCCCTTAGACCATTTCTCTCCTCCAGTATTCTGCCCTCTACTTACCTATCTATCATCCCCTCCCCTCAAGCCCTCATTCCTCTTCCCTCCCTCATAGCCCCTTTCTAGTTTCCTGGTTCATACTACTGACTTTTACTACAGCTCACATACAGATCTAAACATTTGAAGTAGGATCCACATATGAGAGAAAACATGTGGCATTTGAGCCTTGATTACTCCCATTAGTATCTTTTCCAGAGCCATCCATTTCTTGAATCAGGGCTTTCTGGATTTTACTTCCCAGACTCTGTTCTTTTGAGTTATTATTAGTAATATACAGCTTGAAAATCTTTGTATTAACAAGATGAACGCAGCCATTAAATTGTGGCACCCAGCCTATATAGGTGATCAATGGCTCTCTGATTGAATAAGAGGTCCACTCAGTGGAAGGGAACCTATATTTGGTACTGATAACCAAGTCAGAATCCTATGGATATGATGGTCAGAGGCTCCAGGGAGAAGTTTCTGCTAGTCTTTGGACAAAACGAGTAGCTAAAGCCATTGAGATGTCTCTCAATTAACTATGCTTATTTCCTTTAGCTCATTCTGCCCTCATTCTTGGTTGGAGAATCTGTATTTTTTAAGGTCACAGAAAAAAAAAAAAAACAGGGACAACCAAGATCAATACATCAAGAAAACATAGCTGACTTCCTTGTATGAAACCAGCCACCTCGAGCACATATTCCAGAGCCCAGGAGACATCACAGAGGAAGTGGGGATTTAAACACATTCCCTGCTATCACTGCTATCTTATCAACCTGTTCCAGGGAGATGTTGAAAGACACTGAGATCCCTCAACATTCAGCAAAGCAGAAATCCAGGAGTTCAGAGAGCTCAACCCTAAAGTAGATTTATAACACACCTGCTAAGGCTCAGGGAACATTGCAGAAGACGGGGTGAAAAGATTTTATGAGTCACAGAGTGGGATGGAGTAACCCAAGACATTGTCCAACTCCCAAAGACTAACTGATACATTTATAACTCCATGGTAAATACCACCAACCCCACTGAGGAGGACCCTCAGTGGAATGGGGTTGGGAAAGAGAATACCAGAGGATAACATTAGAGGAATGGGTTTAACACATGATTTTTGCCATATGATAAAGTTCTTATTTAATAAAAAATTATCTAGCAAAAAAGAGAAATATTTTATTGTTAATTCAAGTATGAATGACTTTAGCCTGTGAACATAGATTCATGTTTACCCAAATAGCATGTTCCAACACAGCAATGGTTTTATGAGTTTTCAGAGTTATAGGAAAAAAAACACATAGTCATATATCAAGGCATTTTTCTAATATGATGGTGAAAACATCAGGTAGGTAGATAGGTAAATTAAAGAAAAATACATCTCATTTCTCTTTGGCTCTTTCAGGGAATACAGGCATTTGTTTGCTCTTTTTGGCTCTGTAATCTTGACAACCTAAAAATGCTTTCCTAATCCAACCCCTAGGACATTGCCCTCTAAGGTATGCTTTTTTTTTGTAAGAGATTTAATTTCAATATCTCTTCATTCATAGCTAGGTTCGGTTCCTTAAATATTTAACTAAATATACTATTTATAGTTTCCCACCTCCTATTTCCTCCTTAACTCCGTGTGTGTGTGTGTGTGTGTGTGTGTGTGTGTGTGTGTGTGTGTGTGTGTCTGTGTGTCTGTGTGTGTATTACCGGAGAAAGAACCCAGGACCTCAATCATGCAACTCATTGTATTTTGATTTCCACACCAAATCCTCTATCCTCCCTATAATCAACTGTAACAAGGTGAGATGAGTCCATTTTCCCAAACATAACAATTTTTGAAAATATTTTATTTATTTGCACACACAGGAGAAAGAGAGAGAGAGAGAGAGAGAGAGAGAGAGAGAGAGAGAGGAGAGAATGGGCACACCATTACCTCTAGCCACTGCAAAGGAAATCATACTCCAGGTACATGCGTCACCTTGTGCATCTGGTTCACTTGGGTACTTCGGGAATGAACCAGGGTCATTAGGCTTTGCAGGCAAGCACCTTAACCACCTTTCCGACCTGAAAACATAATGATTTTTAAAATTTTTATTGATAGCTTCCATAATTACAGACCATAAATCATTATGATTCCTTCCCTCTTCTCAAGCTCCCCTATATTTCTTCCCCCTCTCAATTAGTCTCTGTTTTGTTTTGGTGTCATCATCTTTTCCTCCCATTAAAAAAATGATTTTTAAAAATATCTTCATCCTTACTGACTTAATTTTCCTTTGCAGAGGACAGACAGCCTATTTCCTTTAAGACTTTCTCTTCACTTTGGTTACACTAATTCTTCTGGTTCTGTGAGTACTCTGATAATTATCTATTGGGATTTCTGATTGACCTTTCCCTCTCTCCTTTTATTGGGTTGTCCTATTGACTTTACTATCTCAGCATATTCTTGCCTCCTATGCACACCATCTATTCTGTTGGTTTCAGTTTAACTTTTTAGATGAACACCTAATGAAATTCTTTTGTTTCCTCTCCTTACATGTCTTTATTAGCTGAGACTCTTTCTCACCACAGTATCTATGGTGGCTGGGTGTTCAATGCACTTCCTTTCAGTTGTCCAACTCAACCTCACATAGTATGCCTTGTCCCTAAGGCTAAGAAAGAAAAGGGTGTTCATAATATTGACTGACATTGGTCTTAAGAATGCTCTTCATCTCAAGAGACATGTGTGGTGGTGCACACCTTTAGTCCCAGCACTTGGGAGGCAGAACTTGGAGGATCACTGTGAGTTTGAGGCCAGCCTGGGAATACAGAGTGAGTATCAGGTCAGCCTGCATTAGAGTGAGACTCTACCTTGAAAAAAAAAGACAGAGAGAGAGAACCAAGAATGTTCTTCATCTCTAGGATACTGAGTACTTTAGTTCTACTATACATTGAAAAGGACATCTGTATCTTTCTGATTATGCTTTCCCTTTAAGGCCTGTTTAGGGCTTAGATGTTGACTTTTTTACTCTTGTATATATTCTGTCCTCACATGCACAACATTATCATCTCATTCCCATTATTGCACCAAAATTTTGAAAAGATGCCCTAAAGAATATTAATGATGTTTCCACTGTCTGTTGGTTATCTGAAAAAATAAAATGTGACAAGTTTCCAGGCATGTGAGCAAATGTTTTGGTACTGTTATCTACATCATTATACCTTGGTTAAAATTCAGTGTCCTTATCAGTGCTGAGCTCAAACCCCAAGAAAATAATTTTATGGGTATGTCAAGTGAACATATGTCCATAAAATGCCTAGGAGTACAAAGCCCTTTTGGGATTTAGTGGTTTGTAAACAGTCCAAATAGCTTAAATTGTAGGTTCCTGCTAATAAGCACACCAATATAACAATAATACAAGCAAACAGATATCTGAAAAAATTAAGGATCTTATTCTTTAGAGCTGTTCAGGGCTTGTAATGTTTCTCTGAGACATTAATAATCACGTTAGCATAGTGTCTGAAGACAGGAAGTGATGACAATTCCTGCCAGAAGTTATGCATGATCAAAAAGGCTATGTAGGAGAAGGAATAATAGGAGTCTTCCTGGTACATATGTATGTGATATCTACATAAATGCAATTATAAAACAGTCCATTGGATATATTTTCATCCTTATTTTTTATTTGAATTATGTGGGCATTTTGCCCATGCCAATATTTATTTTTGGAAAGATAATTTAAAAGGCAGTGTGATAGTTCATTATGTTCTCTGACATCTTTGCAATTCTTTTTTAAATATGTTTACTTTTTACCCTTTCTTGATAAACATGGACTACAGAAATAAATAGACTTATCAAAGGTTCTAAAATCAAAACAAAGATTTCTGTACTGAAAGTTGAATTATTTCCTTGCCATACAATCCTGAAGGGCAATTCTGTGAGGAGGTTGGCTAAATACATTTGTGTATGTCTGAGTGTATGCTTCTGAATTCTTCCATGAAGGTTACACAACTTCCTTTCAAAAGACTAATTTGATGGCTTTTGTTCAAAGGTTAAAATAGACATAATGGAGCTGAATATAAACAAGAATTTAGTCAAGGCTTGTTTTATCTTTCAGGAAAAGTGTGCAAAACAGAGTAGACAGGAGCTCAATTAAGTGAACTTAGCATAGCCAGAGGACACTGATCGATGCAAGGACATCAAGTTTAAAGCAGATTTGAAGCAACTGATCACTGAGCTCTTTTCTGTATAGTAGTTCATTTTAAAATCAATTCTGTAAATGCAGACATAGAAAATCTGTTCTGAAGACTTGGTCCTCAAGGAAACAGATCTTTAGGAAGAAGTAGTTTAGGTGAACTCTGTAAACAGTGGAGCACGTTAATTGCATGGGACTTGGAGTCAGGATGGCTTTTTCAACCCAACTCCATGATATGTTGGCTCTGTAAATCTGGTCAAGTTCCATTAGGACCTTCTCACTTGGTCTGCTTTTCATCTATTTATAATTTTTATTTAATTAATTAATTAATTAATTTATTTATTTATTTATTTATTTGAGAAAGAGAGAGAGAGAAAGAGAGAGAGAGAGAGAGAGAGAGAGAGAGAGAGAGAGAGAGAGAGAGAGAGGCAGGCAGGCAGAGAATATGGATGCACCAGGGCCTCCAAGCCACTGCAAATGAACTCCAGACACATGCGCCCTCTTTTGCATCTGGCTGTATATGGGCACTGGGGAATCGAACTCTGGTCCTTCTGCATTGCAGGCAAAAATGCCTTAATCACTAAGCCATCTCTTCAGCCCTTCATCTATTTATAAATATTGGGGATCCAAAGAAATTTTTTTTTCTTGAAGGACTTTTATATTTTTTTTTCTTTCTATACAGCTTTTTGTATGTTTCTATCATGGTAAGATTAGGGCTCATCTCCACCACGAAATGAACTTGAGGGAAGACATACCTCTTCACCGTGAGTGTTTGAAACTATGACATGAAAGAAGTTGGAGACAAACATAAATTTTATGACTGGGTCCAGAAATGACAAAGTGTATGGATGCCATCTTTAATTGTAAAAATACAGTTGTCTTAGAGAAATGTAAGATTAGTAGTTGGAAGCATCTCTTCTGTGTGTAGATAGAGATTCCTACTGAGCAGGCCCAAGGTTCATCAAAGTTCTGCTGAGAAGTGACAGTTCAATGCTCAGCATCACATAGAACATGTGTATCACAACTACTAAGGCTCAAAGAATATTGTACCAGAAGTGCCAGAAAGAACTTAAGAGCCAGAGGATGGAAGAAGAGCTTTGGGACACTGTCATATGGACACAAGGTGACCATTACAGTCACAACCGTTCAGTGGCTCTAGTTGTCTGCCCAAAATTATGTCCGTCAACATGTCATGTATGATGAAGGAAAATTAAAAAAAAGTCGTCAAGCTAGAAAAACAAGTTGGAAAAAAAGAAGGGCTTATGTGAAAGAGGTATGGGGAAGGGAGACAAAAGAAAATAATGGGAGAGGATTAGAATCAAAATATTTTATCTGGCTATATGAAAACTGACAATAAAATTATATGATAAAATTGTGTAAAGCTTCTAATTACCAAATTTAATATGAAAGACTCAAATATGACCATATAGTGCTTGGAGTAATAGAAGTGAGAAACCTAGTTTTCCTTGAGCTGGTCACATGATGACCAAACTATTGTGTTCAGTGGAACATACAAGATTTTTAAGGAGATAGGTTGGAACTAAAGTTTATCTTTTAGCTATTTCTTTAAAAAATTTTTAAGATTTTTTTCCACTAGAAACATTATTTTGAGGAAAGATTAAACAAAATCTTAAATTTTGTGTGAAGAAGAGACCTTTGGGAGGGCTTGCTAACCATATTAGCTCTTTTCTACTCATGACAAAATCAACTTAAGGATGAAAGGGTTTATCTTGGCACACAGTTTGAAGGAAAAATCTATAATGGTATGGAAGACATGATAGTAGAAGTGTGAAGTGCCTGGTCACTATGTACCCACGGTTAAGATGCGGAGCTGGTCACATTGTACTCACAGTTAGGAAGCAAGAGCTGGTCAGGCTGTACCCACAGTTAGGGTACAGGAGATGCTCACATTGCACCCACAATTAGGATGTAGAGCTGGTCACACTGTCTGATCAGCTCCTGCTTCCTAACTCTTGATATAATGTGACCAGCTCCTGCATGATGGTTAGGAATCAGGGAGATAAGAATGTTGGTGCTTCACAGACTTTCTCTGTTTCATTCATTTGGAGACAAAACTCAATGGGATGGTGCCAGTCACATTCAAGGTGAGCCTTCCTTCGTAAACTTTTTGGATATGCCTTTACAGACATACTCAGAAGTGTGTTTCCATGGTGAATCTGAATCCAGTCAACAGACAATGAAGATTAACCATTACAATAGCAATCCATAAGTATTCTAGAAGATACTGATTAAGTTAATTTTCTTTTCAAAATGAATCATAGGAATTAACAAAGTATGAACAATTTAACAGAATCTGGGCGTATCTGGCATCAAGGCAGGTGTGTCTTTCCCTTGGTGCCAAAATCCCATCTCTCCCAAGGATGATGGAGGAGCAATCATATCACTGGAGATCAGATCCACTCAGGTCAAGGGCCTGAGCAGGTAGTAAGAAGGGAAGCACAGTTAGGCTTCCAGGAGAATGGATGTCCATCAAATAAAAATCACAGGTACACTGTCCCCCTTCACTTTCTTTTCAGCCTCCTCTGAAGTCCAAGTAGACAGCAAGAGTTCTAAACAACATCCTTTTTATTTCTTCAGTCCATTCCTCTAAACCCATTACATGACAATTACTGTTGATCGATACTTAAGATGGAGCAGAATGAAATATAGTTGACGAGTTTGCTTTTCCTCTGAAATTAATCATTTATATGATGTACTTATAAAGGTAGACTTGGCCTGAAAATCTTGTAAAGGTAATGGAATTGTTTTAAATCATGGACTATAGGGGCAGTCCTTTTTTAAACTAACATTTTAAGAAGGTATTGAATGCATAGTAATTTATTTATATAGCCATTTCAACCTAGCTTTGCCAACCTGTGAATATAGAAACATGAACAGATATATTAACATTTATAAACATTTTAAACAATATTGATGGAATGCACTTTGTAAAAAAAAGTATAGTTCCTATAAATCAGTAACAGCTTTTAGATAGCGTAATTTTAGAACCAAGGAGTTGGATTTTTGGTACATGGTTTTAGCTTGCAGAACACCAAGTCTCTGTTGCAAATGCTCAATAATGATGTGATAGAGAAACATTCAAAGACAATGAAGCATTAAGTGAATGCGACATGACTGTATCCAGTCAAACTCCAAGAACCAGGTGGCACATAGGGTTGGCCCAATGGGCCTCTCTTTGTAACCATTTGTGGACCTGTACTTGTCTTATTTGGGAGCTTAGACAACTTTCGTTTATTTATTTATTTATTTGAAGCGCATAAAGAGTAAGTGAGTATGGGCACATCAGGGATTCCTGTCACTGTAAATGAACTCCAGATGCATGTGCCACTTTGCACATCTGGTTTTACCTGGGTACTGGGGAACCCAGGTCATCAGGCTTTGCAAGCAAGCCTTTCATTGCTGAGCCATCTCTCCAGCCCTTAGAACTAACTTTGAGGTCCCTCTCACTCATGGCTACATCCTCAGCCATCTTGTTAGAATTCTACTGTCTATTAAATGAATGTCTTTTTGAATTAAAATTTATAAAGTCCAGTGGGCCTGGTGATTTAGGACTGTAATCCTAGCTAGTTGAGAGGTCAAGGCAGGATGATCATAAATGCAAGGCCTGCCTGGGCTATGGAGTGAGTTTTAAGCTTGCCTGGGAACCTAAACAAGATTGTTGCACAATAAATGTAAAGGAGATAGCTGAGGATATATTTTAGTGATAGAGTCCTTGCTTGCCTAGTATGCACAAGGCTATTGGTCCAATTCCAAGTAGAAAGCAACCAACCAACCGACAAACCAACAAACCAAGAAACCAACCAACCAACAAACAAAGCCTTTAATTATGAAGTAATTTTATTTACTTTTTATTAAGTAGAAATTTTGTATAAATAATTCATGTGTTGGTACCACCATTTCCCTTCTCCCTGCCCCTATTCCACTGAAGACCCTCCTCGGTGGGTTTTCTGGTATGCACGATGGGATTGAGGTCTATGTGTTGTGTGAGTTAGTTATGTGGGGGGGGACAGTGCCTCTGGATATTCCTCCATCATGGCTCTTCCAAACTTTCCACCCTAACTTCACAAAAGTTCCCTGAGCCATGGTGAGTGAGTTCTGTCCACTTTAGGGTTGAGCTCTTAGCAGCTTCTAGATTTTTGCTTTGGAATGTTTTGAGTATCCACAGTTACCATCTTCATCACCCTGGCTCAGGTTGTCAGGATCACTGTGAAAGCAGCACTCTTGCTCATCTCTCCACAGGAAGTTTTATGATACTCTGGGAAGAATTCTCAGCCTTTTGACAGAAGTCAAAAGTAAGTACAAATATTTCTATAGTTCACATGAAAATTGATTCTTCCTATAACACTTTCCAACTAACACTGCCCTCACAATTGCACTGATCTGTTTTCAGTTGCCCAGGCTGACCTTGAATAATCTCTTTTGATTATATTCCCTGCTTGCCTTCCTCCTGAATAATGAGGAAATGAAGTTGTTTCCTGTTTATTATTTGATGGTTTTATTTATTTTATTATTTATAGTTGGTGGTCATTATAGTTTATGGTTTTATATATATTATTATTTATAGGACTTCAAATGAAAAACATCCCCATTCTACAATCAGTGGTTTAAACTCCATTGATACTCACCACACCTCATGAATTCCTGCTTCCCACCCTCTATCTTTGTGCTAAGTATTTGATAAACTGTATGTATAATTTTAGCAATAGTCCAGCAGAATGCATCATAAGGTTAATATTTCTGATGGAGAAACTAACTTAAAAAAAACAAAGCAAAACCATTTCAAGTTCAGCTTCAATTACCATCACCCCAACACTGACACATTATCCTACAGCCTTTCTTTCTTCTATGCCTTTTGGCTCTGGAGTATATACTTGGTTGCTCATTTAACAGTACCTTTCTCTATTGTGTATCTTCTAGAAAATTGGGTGTGGCCTACCTATCGAAAGCTGGTTCAATCTAAATCTGCTTCATTCTAAGGTGCTCTAAGTGCCATTGCAGCAGTTGATACCACACTGAATCAAAGCAAAAACTATCTGCTAGTCGCCAGTGGATCATAGCTTAAAAACAAATCTGTCTGTTCAGCCTAGTGTTATTCAGGTGTTCATTGTTGTTTTAGCATTGTCACTGGATGTAAACTGAGTAATTTCTGAAGCCTGCAGAAAAATCAGTTTTTGTTTGATTTCAGGTTAACGTTGATGGAGAGTAGTGGTTTATTGGGTACAGAATCTTACTTTGCAGTGACAGAAATGGTTTGTGGCTAGATGGAAGTGGAGTTGTCACATCGTGACGATACCAAATGCTATCAAATTGTTTAAAAATGATTCATTTCATTTCATGTGCATTCACTCAAATACACGAATTAATGGGGGTGAGTTCAGATTTTCAACATTTTTTAGGAAACTGTTCTGTCATTCTCATCAGATCACCATTAACTAGAGTCACTGTTCCTTAAAATGGGGGACAGCTAGAGCAACACCCCCACACTGGATTCATCCTGTGACTTGAGATAAAAGATCAGAGCCAGGCTGGAGAGGTAGCTCAGAGCATAAAGTGTTTGATTGCACTGGGTTTGATCCCCATTTCCCACATAAAGACAGATACACAAAGTGTCACAAGCATCTGGAGTTTTGCTTGCAGTGGGAGAAAGCTTTGGCATGCCCATTCTCATTCTCTCTCTCTCTCTCTCTCTCTCTCTCTCTCTCTCTCTCTCTCTCTCTCTCTCTCTCTCTCTCTCTCTCTCTCTCTCTCTCTCTCTCTCTCTCTTTCCCTCTGTTTTTATTAAATAAACAAAATATTTACATCTGGGTCAAGTTGCTACATGCCCAAACTGTTGGGTTTCCTGAAGCAGGGAGTTCTTTCTTTGTATGTTTGATCTCATGTAGGAAAACAACCTCCTGAGTCATTTGTATACATTTCAGGAAAGAAAGGTAGATCGCTGAGAAAGGAATGGAATGTATTTCCTTTTTATTAAATGAATATATTCTTTAGTATTTATTGCACAAGTTAAATATGTTCATGTTGAACCAATGTCAAGTGGAAGGATCATTTCTTGTCTACCTCTGTGGAGGATCACTAACTCAGAGTAATATTTTAGCAGTGAGACCTAACTGCATTAGATTATTGGAGGCAGAGTAGGAGGATAAGGGGTCAAGTAGAGACTTATGATGACAGACACAAGCAAAAATATTAAGTATATCTGTTCTCTGTAACTATCACAATTGTATATGGTGATAAGAGAAATGATTCTTTCCTTTAGGAAACTTCATGGAATAATATATGCCAGTTGTAATCAGTATGAAATTTTTGAGTTCATGTGTGTATGGTATGCATGCACATGTGTATGCGTATTTGCTTGTGTGGATGTAGGAGTCTGGTGATGCATCTAGTTTTCAAACTTGGCGTTGGTGTCTCTTTCAATCATTATATCCTTTATTTCCTGAGGCACAGTATCTCACTTGAACCCAGAGCTTGCTGATCTGACCAGCTATACAGCTTTTGCTAGAGATCCCTTCTCTCGGCTTCTCTCTGCTACCTCCACCAGGCATTGACATGGGCACTGGGATCCCCAGACTCCAGGACCTCATGTTTGCACAGCCAGCACTTGATTCAGTGAATCATCTCCCCAATTCAGAAGGAATGGTTTTCCTCCTCTAATGTAGTCTTCCCTTGAATGCCTATACAGAATTGAAGTTTGTCCAGGAAGATACATGGCCTTTGAGCTTAGCTTTGGGAGCTATCTTCGATGTCAGGTCTGATTGGAAATTGTTGGCCTGGGCACTAGTTCACTGGATAGTTTAACAAAATGGCATAAGAAGGCACTGGCTCTACCCAAATAGTCTTTTAGTGAGAGCTGATCACACTGGAAAACCACTGTTTATCTATCTATGGTGAGTGATTTGGGTCATGGTATGTCTGACAACCTGGAGAATGAGAGAAGTTGTATGGGAAAGGAAACTACCACCTCTGTCAATCCAAAAACTCTAACCAGTAAGAATTCTAAGCAGCGAGGTTTGGGTAAACTTCTGTGGTTGGCAATATTCATGTGTATGTCATCCATCTATTCTTATAAAGTACACCATCTTGAATCCATAGAGACAAGCTTTGTGTTTGGTACTTCTCTAGATTCCTGCCAATGTGCTAATTTAAAAAATGTATTTTGGGCTGGAGAGATCGTTCAGTGGTTTAATGTGTTTGTCTGCAAAACCCAACAGCCTGAGTTCCAGTCCCCAGTCCCCATGTAAAGCCAAATGCACAAGGTGGCTCATGCATCTGAAATTTGTTTGCAGTGGCTGTAGGTAGGCCCTAATGCATCTATTCTCTCTCTCTCATGTATCTATTCTCTCTCTCTTCTTGCAAATAAATAAATAAATAGTAAAAATGTATCTCTTCCCTGTGATCATGATTATCAGTGCAATAGCATTTAGTAAATACTAGAGAATGACTGAGTCTGAGGTGCTTTGGACACTCACAGAGTTGTTGCCATCAGGAAAGGCTGCTTTCGGTGACTCTGTGCCACCTAGAAGCATAGACTCATTCCTAGCTTTTGTTTAAGGCACATGTACTTGACAAGGGAAATTGGGGACAGGGAAAAGTTTCACTTCCTTGTTGCTCAACTTTCACATTGTATTAAATTTCTCTATCCAATACTAAGGGGGGCAACGGGGAATTGGGGATAACAACTCATGGTTGGCCCACTAATCAGTGTAACTCATTATGGACAATAAAGAAAAAAAGAAAGAAAATGCTATCAGAAATTGTCCAATTCTTTGGCATTTTAAGACACGAACTCAGGGATAAGTGTAGTGGCGAGGCCCCGGTTGTTCACCTGCTGTGCCCAGTTCCCGTTACTCTGTCAGGTTGCTGAGAGTAGAGCGACCTATTCTTTTTATCTTGAACTTTCAAAAATAAAGAACTTGTATTCAGAAAAAAATTTTAACATTTAAAAATGCTTAAAATCTCGCTGTTTTAGCATTACCCCTTCAAATAAGCAAGAACATTTACAAAAGAGGAAAGTGGTTTACAAAAATAACAGAAATAGCAGAATCTGGAGCCTAATCACAGAAATACATCATCAGGGTGAAATTACTCACTACACATTATAATTTATTTTAATCCTTGGAAATATTTTAAAGAAGCATATTGAATTGAGTGTCTAATATATTTGATTTTGACTAGCAAGTAGGTCTTCTAAACTGCAATTATAATTAACAAAGAAAGCATCATAATTTCTGTACGTGTGTGTTCTGAGTCACAATATTGCGTGATGGAAAGTGTATCAGAGAAGCACTTAAATAACTGGAATGTATATTAGGTTGTGCCTAACATAGCAGGACAACCTGGCACATCACTTTTCAATCTTAGAGTCTGTGATGGTTAAGTTTTGATGTCAACTTGACCTCTCAAGTAATCTTGGGTGGGTCTCTGAGGATGTTAACAGGAGGGCAGCCTCTCAGTAGGGGGCAGGATGTAAAGAAGCTCAAAGAAGCTAGAAGCAAACATCCTTTCCTATGTGGACAGTGCAGGAAGGAAATTCCAGAGACTCAGGAAGCCATTAAGTCTGGGGAAGGGTTGTAAGACCCCACCCTAAGCCTATATAAAGGAGAAGAAATTCTCCTTGGTCCTCCTGCCTGTTTGCTGTTCTGTGTGTGGTATTGGGGATGTGTTTGTCTCTCTGCTTGGACCTGTGAAAGAGGGCCAGCCTCTTTCACTGTTACAGAACTTCCCCTGTACCTATAGCTACAAATAAATCCATTCCTCCCATAAACTGTGCCTGGTTTGAAGATTCATCCCAGTTCCATGTGGCTGACTATTGTGGGTCGCTACTGTGTAGCTATTTCTTATAATTGAAACAAGCAGGGGAAGCAGAGAGATTCAAAACACTCAAGAAGCTAAGAAAACCCACCAGGCTCAGGAAGATTGCCAAATGCCAAAACTGCAGGAAACAGAAAGCTCAGAAGGTTACAGAACACAGAGGGTCCCTCCTATGAGATAAATAATAAACAACTGGTAAGGGAGAGGAGACTGTCATTTGGGACTGCCTGCAAGGTTTTCAGAGAGCTCTAGGGATGGAGGTGTCATTGCCTCCCTGTAGGTTGGGCTATTCAGTGATGAAACTGCTTTGAGCCCCTATGCTCCTAAGACCAACCTTTACCTATACTTCTGTAAGGAGCCCCCAAAACCTAACTTACCAAGTTAGACTTGGAGTCCTTTCTTTGCTCTGTCACCCATACCCTATCTAAGAAGAGTAGATGCTTGTTGACGTCTCCCCAGGAAAAGTCACACAACAAAGGCAAATAGTAATATCATCATCAACTGACTTGGACATAGAGTGAGTTACAGTTTGCACTCAATTACCTAAATTTCTGACTTGCTATTCAATGTTTAAAAGAGGAAAACAAAAATTAGTTCCCACTTAGAAATAGAGTCAAACTAGCACTGTAAGATTATTGGAGGGAAATCATATGATGGGAAGTCTCTTATTTACCAAAAAATTGATCTTTTCTTCTACTTTGTCTTGAAGTGGGAATGTAGTTTTTGGTCATCTGAAAAATACCAGCATATGCTATTTAGTGGAATTTTGGATGCGTTTTGCTAGGCTGCCTGTGTTCCATTCTTTCTGGGGTAAAGTTGGAATAGACAGAGTCAGCCGTATTGTTAAAGGCCCCAACACTAAATATTCCAGGATCTCTGGGATGTAAAGTGGATCCATGACTGCTCATGCCTGCTGTTATAGATTAAATATTCCGGGCTCTCAGGGATGTAAGGTGGATCCATGACTGCTCATGTCTGCTGTTGTAGATTAAATATTCTGGTCTCTTGGGGCTGTAAGGTGGAGCACGACTGCTCATATCTGCTGTTGTAGTGTCAGAGCGGCACAGACGGTGGAGACTGCATAAAGGAATCAGCATGGCAGGGTTCCAGTAACATTTTATTTATGGACACTGAACTGTGAGTTTCGTGTGTCATGAAATGTTACTATTCTGATTTTTTTGGAACTATTTAACAAATCTTAGCATACAGGCAGCAGGGCAGGTTCGGACCTGGTCTAAACTTTTGCTGCCTTTAAAGAAGGAGTCCTGGGAAATGAGACATCACTCCAAGATACAGCAGGGAGCACAGAAATGAGCAGTAGATAATTTTATTTCGCTGAGGGTAGATGTTTTGGAAATCAAGATGAAAGGTACTTTGCTCCTTTAGAAGCTATAAAAAGGAGGATTAAGAAAGCATATCAACTATATAGACTATTGTGAAATTCATTAAGTGATTCAAAACAGTCGAAAAAAAACAGGGGCACAGAGAGAGGAAATATTTTTTCACTAGAGATTTGCTACTTCTGGAAAATCATAGCAATGAACAATTATGTGTATAAACACACTTCTAAATGAAACATGCCAGTTTACGTGTCTACATGGTTTGTGGTTTGAAGGGATACATTCTGGCATGGCAGCAAGAGTGGGGGGCTGGCTGGTTACATTGCATCAAATCAAGAAGAGAGAGAGAGAGAGAAAGAGAATAACTCAGGATAAAATGAATACCTCTAGATAGGTTCACTTTGCCAGTCTTCATCTTATATGCAAAGCTTAATTAAAAATAAAATTTCAAATTAGTGTTTGTTAGATGCCTGTTTGGGGAAATAGTTTTGCCCAATATGAAACTCTGAGCAAAGTCCAGTCATGTTATATTCCTCATTCTGGGATATACTCTGGGTACTTCAGTATCTTTTGGAGGAAAAATGCTGGTTAAATGTCTACTCCACAATGGTAAATACAGGGGAGGGAAGCAAGCTCTTCAGCAGCTGAGGTGATTTTTTTTTCATTAAATATACCTCTGAAATTATCTTGCAATGATAATGGTTTCTTCTTTCTCTGTAGTTAATATATTTTAAATCTCTTAATTTATCTTTGTCATTGATACATTAAAAAGAGTTTTGTAGGCTGACCTCCAGGATAAAATTAGACAGAAAGAATAATCTTTGATGAGACAGTTATTAAGTATTCTTTCTTCTCATTGTAAAGCGACTTTTTATTCATTTTCAATCACTTCTATCCTGAATAAGAAAAATCCTAAACTTATACTCAATCATATATTTGATGAAGTATTTTAGCATATATGAACCAGGCTTATGTACCCAATAATGATAGTTGGTTTTTTTTTACTCCTTTTATAAATGTGAAAATTGGGAAAGGTTAGATGAGTTTGTTAGGATAATTTTCTTCCCAGTCAATCATATTTTGGAAATGCATCATTTTATTACTAAAGGTTATATAAAAAGATATTGTAGGTAAATGAGACTAGCGTGAGTTTTTCATAATTTTTTCTGTTAGGTTGTAAAAAGCATTTAACTCTGGAGTAAGGGATAGAAGAAAGAAACATGACTATCTTTTTACTTATTTATATTGATATTAGACACCATCTATTGACTCTTCTCTATGGAAGTCATTGCTATAAGTGTTTAATGAACATTAGCACATTTAAGCATAACACCCTAATTAAACTCATATGTTGAATCTGATGCTTAGAGATACTTATTAACCCAAGGTCACACATATAGTAAATGCTCATTGAGTCCCCCTGACCCTACAAATTGAGCTTTTATATGTATTGTACTAATTATTTAGAATAATACTCTATTATGTATTTTCTTAGTTATATTGATTGAAAGTTCTTGTAAGGAAACACATTCTTTTATGAAAATTAAATAACTGGGAAAATCTAGTATTGCTTTAGGTTAAGGTTTGGGTTATGGCAATGCTATGTCGTATGGGACCCCAGAAGACGGAGCTATGAAGAGGAAGTGTCAGAAAGCTCACCCACATTTTTCTATTTGGGAGTATAGGTTATGGGAAATGGCAGAGACAAAGTTCAAAGAGTGAGTAGGTCAAGGTCTGAGGAGATAGATCAGCTAGTACATGCTTCACACTTGATCCCTCATACCTACCTAGAACAAGCCAAAGCATGATGATGCACATTCATAATTCCAGAACTCTGGAGACAGAAATTGATGGATTGCTGACATTCACTGGCCAGGTAGGCTAGCCTAATTGGCAAGCTCCAGGCCAATGAGAGTCAGCATCTCAGAAACAGGTTGATGGTGTTCCTGAGAATGATGCTTTGGGCTGTTCACTGGCCTCAACATGGACACACACACACAAGCATTAACACACACATGCGTTCACCAAAATGGGTAGATTATGATCAATAAAATCTCAGCAAAATTTCCCTTTAATGGGTTAGCCTCAAGATTGGACCATTTCCTTCCATTGTGGTTTATACAAAATGAAGTCATGAATTTTCTTAGGACTGTTGGCAGTTGCCCCAGACATGACAAAGCATAACTACTAGAGGAGAATTCCTACAACAGGGACAGGTTGGATAACCTATAATTTACCTGGAATATGGCCCTCAAACCCATCCTTTGACAATGTGGTGTTTTTATTCTTCTAGAGTGTGTATGTGTAGTATGCATTCATGTGTGCACAGTGTGTTCAGATGCATGTTTGTTTTCAGATTCATGCACCCATATACACAACAGCAGAGGTCAAAGGAGGATGCTGGGTGTTTCCCTCTATCACACTTTTCTTTATTTCCCTGAGACAAAAAGTCTTTCGTTGAACCTGGAATTCACCGTTTTTCCAATAGACTGGTTGGCCAGTGAACCCCAGGAATCCTCCTATCTCTGCCTCTTCAGTGCTGGGATGTAGGTGTGAATGCTATGTCTGGCTTCTTATGTGGATACTGGGTACCCAATTAAGAAGCCTCGTTGCTTGTAGAAAAAGTGCTCTTGCCTGCTGAACCATCTTCCTGTCTATTACAAGTGTTTTAATGTTGAACTTTACTTTTTTTCCAACCAGAACCAACTGTAGGCAAATCATAAGACTCAGATTGACAGGTTAATATTCTCTCCTGGGGGTGGCCCCATTTTGCTAGATCCTAAGCATCTGGACCTTTGAACACTTCTCCAGAAGAAAAGGCTTTATTCTATCTTTTCTGCCAGAGCACTGGTGTTCCCAAAACCCCATGTGCACCCTATCCAGATTCTTCCTGTCACTTAATTCTGTGAGTTGTACAAGATCTACCACCAAGTCTGATCCACCATATGGCACCTCCAATCTCCTCCCCATTAGCATTTTAATGTAAGAGGACAATTCTGACATTTTGATTATCTCTCTCTTCTATCCAAAAAGAAGAATTTTAGCTGGTAGAATTTCATCAGTGTTGTATGGTTTAGGGTGAGAAACACAGTAGGGAAAAACTATATTTTAAGAGGAACTTTGTCTTTAAATAAAATACAGCTGAACAAGATTTGAACTCAACATGCACAATTCCTTATGCTGTGTGATCATATATAAATGACTTCATTTTTATAATTCCTAGTTTCTTGTTTTGTAAAATGAGCCTATTGCCAAGTACTGCTTCAGAGGTTTGTTATAGAAATGATATGAACTCTGGTGTATAAAGAGCCATATTTTTATATGTTAATTGCTCTACAATTATCAGTCATGAACAGTTAAAAATTGGCTAAAGAGTTAGGATTACGGCTAGTCAAATGTGTATCAGATCATACACAGGTGGATACAATGTTAGCAAATAATACCTACCATTAGCAGGCAAGAGCTACTTCTCAAACCCACCTACAAGTGATTGTTGACTAGCTTTCCTAATTCCTGTGGGGAAATGACAATTTTTTTTAATATATATTTATTGTCCATAATGAGTTACATTATTTAGTGGGCAAACCATGCGTTGTTATCCCGAATTCCCCAATTCCCCCCCTCCCCATCCCTGATCAGTTGTATATCCTCAACAAACAAAAGTTCAGAATTTCTCAAACAGGAGTATTACTATTATTATTTTTGCAATCTTGTTAGATTTGAGACAATCCATCATCACCAGCAAAGATTATTCCAGAGTTTGTAGTGTGTATTAAAATCTCCTGTAAGGTTCAGGATAACGGTCCAGATTCATGGGCCCTTGGCCAAAATCTGAATGCTGATCGCTAAGGATAGGACTAAGGCAGCTGTAATTTTAACAAGCACTCCCAGCTGACCTGATATAAGACAGTTACAGACATATTTTGTGAAAGTATTGTCTATATATTGTTTTCTCCCCTGAGAAAATGCAACTGTTTATCTAGACAAGAGTAAAGCTAAGCGATATTTTAAAATATTTTCCAGCCTTCTCATTCCAATATTCTCATTTCATAAATGCCCAATACAGATTTTTATGTGAGATAACCATTACTTACCTACTCTGGGGATTCTCTCCAAACTCTGAAACATTTCAGCACTTGCATTTGAATCTCCAAAGGGACTGTGTCTCTTGCATTTATACTGTCACCACACATATCTAATTCTAAATCATTTATCATGAGTCAGACGTTTTGCCATTCCCATTTTTCAAAATTTGATAGGAAAACTTAGACTAGTTCCCTCTCTCCTTCTATTCCTTTCTTTTTTCTTTTTCTTTCCAGAAAAACCTCAGTTGTTCTTATACTTCATTTAAGATAAAATGACAGATGGGCTGTGCATATAAAGTGTCGTTAGGTGATGCTAATAAGGGCTTTAAAATTATTAGATGAAATCACTTTGTGTGCACTTTTGTCCCTTAACAACACAAGTACAGCCAGGCTGTAGATTGGGGTTAATGTTGAGGGATGTTGAGATATCTTCTTCTGACTCAAAGTGGTTTTTTAAAAATTTTTTTTAATGAATCCTCTAAATCTTGCATTTCTGGTTCCTCTCTACCAACAAGTACAAGGACAAAGCAACTTCTTAACCCTCATACAAAGTCATAATTCTATGCATTTGTTCTGAGGACTGTAAATGCACCAATGAGACCTTGAGTTTTGGGGTACATTATGAGTTACACAATGAATTATACAACGCACATGAGATACTACTGACTTTGGAATATGGCCCTGAATCCTGTCTTTTTGACAACAGGGCATTTTTATTTTTTTAGAGTGTGTATATGTGATGTATTCATGTATGTGCACAGGTGTGTGCAGGCATATATTTGTTTGCAGATGTGTTTGATTCTGTGTGGTCTGGAACAATTTTGTATGTGTGTGTCTGTGTGTGTGAGAGAGAGACAGAGAGACAGAGAGTGCATGACATGGTGTGTGTGTGTGTGTGTGTGTGTGTGTGTGTGTGTGTGTGAATCAGAGGACAACCTTGGTGTCAGTTCTAACCTACCTACTTTGAGGTCACATATGCCAGCCTAGCTGCCCATGAGCTATTAGGAAATCTCTTGTTTCTGGCTTTCCTCTTTCTGTACAAGGGCTGGGATTATAGATGCCCATGATTACATCCAGCTTTATGAGTGTCAGGGATCAGGGCATCATAGTTGTGTGTCAAACATTATCTCTCTGACTCAGCTTTTTGAACTTTGATCCTTTGTGAACCATAGATTATTTTACTGAGAATCAATGAGATGATGTCTCAAAGACATACAAAATATTTAGTATTTCATAGATAATCAAGGCACACTAGCTATCCTTGTCATGTGCCACTGTGTTTGCTGAGTTCATTCTCCAAACCAGCATAATTTCTATGAAAGAATTTAAACTTCCAAAGAGCAATTGATAACTGAAATATAACAGGTGAGCCAAGTATTTGTTCATATAGGCCTCATTGTGATTTAGTTGTTTTTTAATACTTTATTTGAGAGAAAGTGAGAGAGAGAAAGAGGCAGACAGAGAGAGAATGGGCACGCCAGGACCTCCAGCCACTGCATATGAACTCCAGCCCCATAAGTCCCCTTGTGCATCTGGCTCTACGTGGGTACTGGGGAATCGAACTCTGGTCCTTCTGCTTTACAGGCAAATGCCTTAAACACTAAGTCATCTCTCCAGCCTGTGATTTAAGTTTTAAAGTATTTAGTTTTGTGAAAATTGTAGAAAGGAGAAAGATGGTTGGGTAGGTGGTAGAAGTTTGCTCTTCCTCTCATCTAGCCCAATAGTAAAAGACTGCATTAAAGAAAATTCTTAGAGAAAAAAGCCTCTAGTTAGCTGTGAGGTCAATTAATGCTTTCAGCCATTTTCACATGACAGAGTGCTCCCTGTTTCCAGCACTTTCTGGTTACCATTCATTCCTTCTCAGGTCAGATTAACATACATACAATTACTTTGAAAATGTCACCAAGGAACATAAACCCTTTTTTTATTGACAAATCAGGACCATTGTTACCCAGAGGAAATACCAGGTTACTGAATTTATCCAGGTAACTCTTCAGCATCCTTTGTTACTTTGTGTAGATTTCATCTGTATAGATGGCACACCTGGGATCAAGTGACAGCTTTGTAAGGACTCCCATTTAATAACGTTTAAAGACTAAGAGAACTAATTATTGAGCCATCAATCATGTCTTCCTCACTTGCACACTTTGCAATTCCAAAGAATGGCTGCTGGCATACATGTTTGCAGCTAGGAGTCTGACTGTCTAAATTTAGAGAGCAAACCCATGTCTGTGGTTTGTTCTGGTCTAGTCAATGACTTTCTGCAAAGGATTCCACTAGCCTTGGAAATAATGGCAAGAATTGAAAAATGAGATTGCATCAAAATGAAACGTTCCTGTATAACATGATACTTAATAGAGTGAGGATTCAGTTTATGGAATAGGAGAAATCTTTGTTAACTATTTGTCTGACAGAGCATTAATATATAGGCTGAAAAAAATTGGTCACACCCAGATAAATATCTAATCAATAAGTAGACAAATGAATTGAACAATTTTGAAAACCAGTGAAAATTGCCAATAAATATATGAAAAAAAATGCTTAAAATCCTAAGTTATCAAGGCGATGCAAATCAAAACTACTTGGAGATTCAGCCTCAAACCAGGCTGAACAACCAGCAAATGCTCACAAATATGCATGAGGAAAGAAGCTCTGCAAACTGTTGGAAAGAATGTGTACTACTCCAGTTACAACTATGCTTTCCAGTGAGGAAATTCTTCAGAAACTAAAAATAGAACCATAAAATCCACCCATACTACTCTTATTTATACAACCAAAGGATTTCAAGTCAACACAAAACAGAAATCTCTGCACACACCCGTGTTTATTGTGGCTTTATTCACAATAGTCAAGCTCTGGAAGTGGCCTAATTACTTAACAAAGGATCACTGAATAAAGAAAATGTGACACACACACACAAAATTGTTCCGCCACAAAAGTGAAATTATGTTACTTGTAAGAAAATGGATGAAGTTGAATATCATCATTTTAAGTATACAAAGCTAGACACAGAAAGAAAAATCAAGTTTTCTGTCATATGAGGAATCTAGATTTTTATTTTCTATTTTTAGTGTATATATGTATATGTACATATATTATACACATATACATACAGACTATATATACACACTCTATATATACTATATATGCATACTATATATATGCACTATATACAAACACACACACACACACATATATATATATGTGTGTGTGTGTGTGTGTGTGTGTGTGTGTGTGTACAATGTGTGTTTGTACTCTTGCCATTGTGGGCATGAGGAGATCAGAGCACAACCTTCAGGTATTTCTCTTCTTCCACCCAATTAAGAGGGTCTCTTGCTGCTGCTGTTGCTTGAGAGAGGGTCCGCCTTGCAAGCTTCTGGGTTCTCCTTGCTCTGCCTCCCACTGTGGTAGCCACATTTGGATTACAGTCGCATGGGACACATGGGTCCTGAGGTCTGCAGGCCTGCGAGCAAGTGCCTTTTACAGGTGAGCCGTCTTCCCAGCCCCAGTGTCTTTTCAGAGAACATGTAAGACTTCAAACTAGCAGGAGGAATACTTGCGAGATGAAAGGGATTAGCAGGAGGGGAGGGGCAGGACAAGAGAGTGTAATGGAGTGGGTATACAATCAAAATTCAATATGTACATGCACAAAGCCCATTTTTAAAAAAAATATTCACAAACAGAGAGAGCTAGAAAATAGACAGAATGGTTGTGCCAGGGCCTCCAGCCCCTACAAACAAAGATACATGCACCACCTTGTGCATCTGGCTTTACTTGAGTTCTAGGGAGTCAAACTCTAGTCGTTAGGCTTTGCAGGTAAGCACCTTAACTGTTATGCCATTTCTAAAAACCCTATTCTTAACAAAGAATATGCATTAATAATAAACAAGGAAACAAACAGAGTGGTCAGCAAAAATACTAGAAGAAATGGAGCTCTGATATAGAATTCCACGTGGAGGGGCTGTTGTACAAAGAGTAAATTTCCCCCTTATATATCATCAAGGATAACCTGTAGAGTCTTACCATGTAGCCCAGGCTGGCCTCTAACACCTTATGCCCTGCCTCTGCTTCCCACATGCTAGGATTATAGTTGTATATCACAATGCCTGGCTCCCACTGGTTTATTAAAATTTTATTCACTAGACAAATCTTTACTTTGAATTGGAAACACAGGTAAACTGATGATTATTTTTGCTATGTTCTAGTTATTAAAATAATTTTCTTAGATACTCAAATTTGCAAACATCATTTTTATTCTAAAAATAAAATCTTGTAGAATAATAAAAAGTAGAAATGTTCAGCCAGGCATGGTGGCACACACCTTTAATCCCAGCGCTTGGGAGGCAGAGGTAAAAGGATTGCTATGAGTTTGAGGCCATCTTGAGACTGACTATATAGTGAATTCCAAGTCACCCTAGACTAGAGCAAGGCCCTACCTCAAAAAAAATAAAATCAAAGGCAGAAGTTTTATTTCAATTTAGGAGGTTTTTTTCCCTATCTTGTCTAGATTTTTCTACCCACAGGAAGGGCAGGAATGACAGGTTCTCACTTGAGTGATGGAATGGCAGGTGTTGAGGCTGATGGTCCCCTTCTTGATGCTCATGGAAGTCGACTGCTTTAGAGTGAAAGCAGTTCCTGAAGTCTCCCAGCTGGGCACAAGGATTAGGACTGACCCCTGCTGGCTGGTATAATTAGGACAGTCCACGGGGTCCTTTGTTAGAGTTATAAGAGGTTCTTCAAGGTGAATTGGGTCATAGGGAAGACTCTGGAATAGTCTGCTTAATTAAGATTTTAATTACACCACAGAAGTTTAGAGAAAAAAACTTACTTTTTACTAACTGAATTATTTTAACAGTTTCCTTCTTCACCGCATCCTCTTTCTCTTTCTTCTTCCTTCCCCAAATCCCATTCTTACAGGAATTACATTCTAGCAGATAAGATGGATATTCAGAACATTTCTCCCACCCAAGCACTAACCACACCTGACACAGCTTAGCTTCTGAGATTGGCATATTTAGTGTGTTTGACTAGAAACAGATATGCAAAGAATTTCTAACATTAATTTTACCAGTGCGAATTTTGTCCAAATGAAAGTAGTTTGAATTTGTTAAATCTTCTGATTAGTCTCTCTCTCTCTCTCTCTCTCTCTCTCTCTCTCTCTCTCTCTCTCTCTCTCTCTCTCTCTCTCTGAGATATGTGTGTGTGTGTGTGTGTGTGTGTGTGTGTGTGTGTGTGTGTGTGCGCCCTGTGGCACCTTCTGCACTTACCCATGGCTGAGGTTGCTTGCCTGTGGTGGCTGGTGCAGCCTGGAGTGGAATGCCAGGTGACTGGCTCCTAATGCTCTGCGGCCTGGTCTTGTTTGGAGCAGGGGTGGCATGCCTCTGTTTAATGTTTCCAGAGCTTTCAGGGCTCCCTGTTGTCTGTCTCCCTGTGGGACTGGGGTTATGTGTGTGCATAGCCACACCATCTGTTTTATGTGGGATCTGGAGATTTGAACTTGGGCAGTTTCAAGTGCCCTCGTGCTTTTTCTTTTTTCTTTTTTTTCTTTTTTTTTTTTTTTTAGGAAGCAGACCTAATGGCTCAGCCATATCTCCAGCCACAGCTCAGGGGCTTTTATTAAAAAAGAACAGAGAAAGATGTATGAGTTGGAACTGAAATTTGGTTAATGAGTAAGAATGGCTATCATCAAGCAAATTAATAACAAATGCTATTGAGGTTGTGGAATAAGGAAAAGTCTTACCCATTGATGATGAAAGTATAAACACATGTGGCCACTACACAAATAAAGGTAGAGATTTCCCAAAAAGCATTTAACAATTGAACTATCATATGACCCAACTATAGCATTCATGGAAATATACCCCAAAGGACTCTATATTGTACCTCAGAAATACGTACCCATGATCATTGTTGCTGTATTCACCATAGCTAGGAAATAGAACCAGCCTATGCCCACCAACTGATGAATGGATAATGAAGTTATGGAACATATACACAATGGCAATTTATTTGGCTCTAAAGAAAACTTAAGTTGTGAAATTTGCAGGAAATAGATGGAATTGAAAAATATATACTAAAGGAAACCCACAATGACAAAAATGTATGCTGTCTCTCTTATGTGGGTCCTAATTTTTAATGTTTTTGTGTATGAAAATGTAGGGAAGTGAGGCTGAACATGGCCTGTGATTCAAGATAGGAGACCAGGAGACAGGATCAAGAGGTGAGGAGAAGGGGAAGGAACATAAGGAAACCTGTATCATGAAAGCAGAAAGGATGAAAACTTGGTGGGGGCAGGGTATGAGAAAAATTGGAAAACAGAAAAAAATTGTAATATCATAATGAAACCTAATTCCTTATATGCTAGTGAAAAAATTGAAAAAAAGAAAAGAACTATCTAGAAGAAGCAGGATTCCAGAAGTTCCCACATGACAGATCAACGTTTGCAAAGGAAGTGAGAATTGGATGTATAGAAAGAGTTGAGGATTAACTACTTGTGGGACATGAGTGTGCAGTTGACAAAAGCCAACTACAGGGTTGGAGAACAGATCAGCAGCAAAAGGCACATGTTAGCTGGCGGGGTGGCCCATGCCTTTAATCCCAGCACTTTGGGAAGCAGAAGTGGGAGAATCATCATGAGTTCAAGGCCATCCTGGAACTACATAGTGAATTCCATATTAGCCTGGGCTAGTATGAGACCCTACCTAGAAAAACAACAAAAGGACAAATGTTTGCAAAACTTGATAGCCCTGGTTCAATGTTTCAGTACCAATGAATCATACATACAAAGGGGCACATGTATCTAGTGTTTGTTTGCAGAGATAGGAGTTTCTGGCATGCCTATACTCTCTCTCCTCTTTCTCATAAATCAAATGTCTTCTTTGCTTTGGATTTTGAAATTATATGTGTGTGTGTGTGGAGAGAGAGAGAGAGAGAGAGAGAGAGAGAGAGAGAGAGAGAGAGAGAGAGAGAGAGATAACAAGATGCTCAGTAGAATGTGTTATTAGAGAAAACCCTTTAAAACCAGGATGATACACCCCTTGATGCATTATTCTCCCCCACCATGACTTTTACAATGTTTTCAACACCTCGTCCAAAAATTTCCCCGAGTCATGATGGATGAGTTTTAAGTTTGCTTAATTGTTGAGAGCTGAAGAGTCTCTGGATTTGCGTTTTGGACTATTTGGGGCATCCTTGGTGTTTATCTCCTTTATCCTTCCATGGGATACCTGACTTGCTGTGGGAATAGCTCTTTGGCTCATCATGCCATTTCCTTAAAGGTTGTGTTAGGGCTCTACATAGCGAGTTAGGGGTGGTTTGTCTCCAGCTCGGGTGGGTGTTCCCCATCATCTCAGGTCCTATTGGTGTCTTCTTTTTAAAACTGACTACTTCAGCTTGTAATGTGGATGGTTTTTCATGACTAACAAAAGGAAAATCAGCAATCATTAGATGTTAGTTTAAGGTTATGTTGATGGTGGTAGAGAAGTCTATGTTTTTGAGTTTTGGTAACTTTAAGTCTTTACATAGTTTTGGAGTTTGAGCTTTGATCTTTTGACCAAGTTTCTGCCAATTTCCCATTTCTAGTTTAACTCCTGTAACATATGGATGTGTGTGTGTGTGTGTGTGTGTGTGTGTGTGTGTGTGTGTGTTTTCCACAGTTGGACAGACAACGTCGCTGTCCAGATCCAGGCCTCAGATTTGGTCTGCTGCTCATCAGATCTCAGAACCCACCAGCAGCCCAGAGACAGTGTCCCATCTCAGGGGGATTTGAATCGCAGACTTGATGCAGCCCTCTGTGTGCGCTCTGAGCTCTTGCTAGAAGGACTTCACCACACTCCCACCCCTCTGTGGCCTCTCCTCCACCTTCTTACCAATACTAGCCAGCATCTCTGTGGTTGATTAGAACTTCTGAAGCTCTGTGTTGCTTCCTTCCTTTCTGATGTGTCTTTTACTTCTGAAAGGATTCCTTAGCTCCTCACACGAAGATGCAGACCTGCGCTCTCCACAGCAGATGGCACCAAAACATTATGTTCCCAGTATTCACTCTCACTGCAATTTTAAAGGGAAAGTATCAAAACCTGCCACTGTTTGGAAATTATAAATCACAGCCCCAGATGTAAGTTCAAAGCGTGTTAAAATTCACACTTTAAAGTGGCTTGTTGGTCCAGGGGTATGATCCTCACTTAGGGTGCAAAATTCACACTTCAACTTCCCAGAACAACATGTGGTGCTGCTTTTACCAGGAGAGGGAGAGAATGCAAGAGGAGAGAATGCAAGAGGAGAGAGAGAGAGGGAGAGAGAGACAGAGACAGAGACAGTGACAGAGAGACAGAGACAGAGAGACAGACAGAGAGAGACAGAGAGAAAGACAGAGAGAGACAGAGACAGAGACAGAGACAGAGAGAGGAGAGAGAGAAACAGAGACAGGCAGGAAGAGGGGAAGCTCCACAGAAAGAGAGGGAAAGGAAGAGGGAAGAAAGGGAGAAACTTTCTTAGGAATATGTCTTGATATTTTCTTCTGTAGACTTACAACAAAGAACAATGAGGACATTATGAAATGAAGGCCAGGAACATTCTAGGAAAGAATATTTTTCACCTTGGGTTTGCTGCACCATTTCCTCAATGCCAATGCTCTGTTTGATACATTCTGTTTAAAATAGAAATGCAACAGCTTCCTTTTATCAAGTAGCCAATAAAAGTGAAAACCCCGCTTTATGCATCCAGCATCACAGCTAAAATAGAAGAAAAATTAATCATGTTTTCAATTTTAATATGCAATTATCATTTCCCTTCTAGTTTAAAATTTAATTATCATTGGTATAAATAGCATGGATGACCATTTAAATTATTAAAACAGGTAATAAAATTTGTGAAAATATACTTGTATTACATTCTAAGTATAGAATTTTTTCAGTCAACATTAAAACTTAAAAATTTTTAGCAATTTTGTAATGACTTTAAAGTGACACCAGCTTATGTATTTGGTCAAACTTTTGTGAAAGGAAACATCTGTGAAAAAAAATTGTTATTTCAAATTTAGAGCCAGATGTGGTAGTACGCACCTGTAATCCCCACACTCAGGAGGTAGAGGCAAGATCAGGAGTTCAAGGTTGTCTTCTCAGCTACATAGAGAGTTCAAAGTCAGCCTGGGCTACATCAAACACTGTATCAAAAAAATAAAAATAAATTCGATTAATTACAATGCAAGGGTAACGGAATGTGGATAAAGAGAAAATAGGTATTAACTTGTGCTATTCTTTGAGGAGGGACTTACTTATGGGGAACAGGAAATGAATTGAGAGAATGGAGCCATATTAAGAAATAAATTGAAATGGTGTCATGAATAGACTTGTGTGTTGTGTACACATATACCTTTGTCTTATTTTTCTAACAGACGCATACAGTTCATAAATATTCTCAGTTTTGTAAAGGAATACGTGTTTGAGAGTGCCATAGTTTTCCACAGGAGGAACCAGAATGTAGTTGGCTACAGGGCTTGAATAAACGTCTGACTGCTTCTGTCCCCCTGGGGAGTCATCTGAAGGTCCACAGGTCCCAGAGTGCTTTGGGATCACTTAGGCTAAAAGATGCTATTTATTGTGAAGCTATCTCATTTTATTCCCAAGGGAATTTCATCATTTTTGTATTTGTGAAAACTGTCAGTGTGTCTTTCTCAAAATGCAATTATCTGAAAGAAGCAAACCAACACAGAGTGGGCCTCTTGTCTTCAAAGTCATTTTATTAAGAGTAAATTAGACTGGAAAAATGATAGTCTAAAATGCATTTTCAATAGATTGCTGTCAGGCTTGCTACCTGTCAAACAGAGAGGCCTGAAGTTTCATAGTGACATATGGATTAGCCCAGTCTTCCCTGCAGCGTGAAAACAAAAGACAATTGGTGATGCATGGGGCAGTCTCATCTTAAAACAGAGATATCAACAAAGGAATATGACAGCATGAAAAGACAGAGTGCAGTCTGCTGTCCACATTTGCAAAGAGATTCTGTCTGAATCCATAACTTCAATACACCAGGAGACAGAAAAAGAGAAAATACACATTAAGGGTAATTGTTCATTGGCTACTTTTTTCAGCAAATGCTGGATTTCATTCTCTAAAAGGGAACAAGTGGGAACAATAGATAAAATTGATACCATTATAAAAAGTTATTAAGAAAAGCCTATGGAATTAGAATTATTTGATAGTTTTTTTTTAAATCATCCATCATTGAGACTTGAATGCTCAAATTTCCCATCCACTAAATCAATCCCAAAAGAAAAGCTTAAAGTCACAAAAGAATCTTCACATCACAGGAAAAAAAAAAAGAGAAAAAAACCTTTCGCAGTTAAAGCTTCAAGCTAGTCTGTTCGCTCAGGGTTTATTTGGAAGAATAGTACATAGAGATCTGCTTAGTTCTGGGAAAGTAAAGGATGGATTTTTTTGGTTTTGTTTTTAATGTCCCGTGTGAACAATTACATAGAACACTTGTCTAACCAGTAACTTTCAATTAAATAGAAATGAAAGTTTCTCTAATAGTCATTTTAACCCATATTTCCTAAGGGACCAGACAAACAAGTTGTAATAACACAATGCAAGAGTTTGGAAAGGAAAATGGTACATTGAGTTACAGAAGCAATAGATGTTCTAAAACTCAAAGTGAGGTAGTTTGATTAGTACACAAAGCCCACTGGCCCGCTGTTGTTCCATGCAGAGCTCAGTGGGAAAAAGTACAGAAAGGGTCATTTTTGGAGGATCCTGAAGGAATTTGCCTGTGGAACATGGGAGAAAGATATACCAGTGTTGGTAGCCAGCCTTCACCTGTGTGATGCTGACTCACCTGGTGATAGGACCTCCTCTGTACAAGGGAAAAGTCAGCTCCCCACAGAGGCTTCCTCAAGGGGAACTGTAAGTCCCATTGTGGGTGCTGGTTGTACTCAAAGCTCCTGGGGTGAGTCATGGATTAGAAACCTATATTAAGGTTTTGTGCAGATTTTATATAAAATTGGAATTTTTGAATTGTTCAACAAAACCCATGTTTTAACATGTAGAAAAACAGGGCAAATAAATTTTGCAGGTCACCATTGGTATGTCAGAGTTCATGAGAATGAGGTACTGCCTCAGAAATTATAGGAACTTAGAGATGTTGAGGATGTTAGAATTCAGAAAAAAAAAAGCCATCAATGGCAACATTACCAAATTCACTTCATAATTACTGCCTGAAGTGGAGTTCTGTCTGATGAAATTGCTTTCTTTTAAGATTACACTGAGGGCTGAGGGTAGGGAGCCTTCTGCTGGAGAACACAGTTTGCTGAGGGCAGAGAACTTTCTACTGGGAAGCCAGTTGAGGATATGGAGCTTTCATCTGGGGAAGCCAGCTCCCTGAGGGTAGGAAACTTTCCACTTTTCCTGCAGAAAGCCAGCTCTCTGAGGGTGGGGAACCTTCCATCTGGAAGTCAGCTCTCTGAGGGTGAGGAGCCATGCATCAGGAAGCCAGCTTTCCGAAGGCAGGAGCTTTCGGAATAGGACAGGAAGCCTTGCTCTGGGGAAGGGTGCTCTCTGAGAGCAGGGACCAGATGGGGAGTCATGCTCCCTGAGGGCAGGCAGACTCAGGGAAATTTCACCTGCTTGCTGGGGGTAGGTAGGCCCAGGTGAGCCTAGTATGGTCCAGGCCACCTTCACTTATTGACCCAAGCCATGCATCTGGACACCTCTACAGTCCCGGGGTTATGCTCCAGTTGCCTCCACAGGTGTGGGACCCATGCTTTCACGGCACTAGAGTGTTTGTGGCCTGTGCACCCTTGGCTGGGGAGGGGTAAGATGCAGGGCCAGTGCATTCTCTGCACCAGTGTGCTTGGGGCTAGAGCACTGAGGGTGGTGAAGAGAGAGGCATGTTTGCAGCCTGTGGTCCTGTGCTGAAGAATGGAGGGGGAAGAGGGATGGCTGCTACTGCTCCAGAACCCCCTGAACCACAGAGGCAAGGCACAGCAGGGATTGCATGGGAAGGAAATTTCTGAACTTAAAAGCAATTTTTCCACCAGCCATTATACCAGAACTACAAAAGCACCGGTAACTTCTGCAGCCCAATCAAACTTCAATCTGGCTTAAATGCAAAACAGAACACTCTCTGAAGACCCTACAAGGGCCAATATTTTTTCCCTCCTTCAGAAAATTAGACTTTTACCCAGAGATGGGTAGACCGCGATGGGTAGACTGCAAAAAGAGCACAAAACAACCAGCAGAGAGCCCTAGTCCCACAGTGGAAGGTGCCAGAAAAAAAAAAAAAAACATAGAGGAGACAACAGTGATTCAATCTCAAAATGAGAGCATATTAAGCTTAGGTCATAATTGCAAGGAGATTCTAACCACGATGCTGGTTGAAAATTTTCCATTGCTTGAAAAAGAGAGGCATATCCAGATACAAGATGCTCACAGAACACCAAACAGAACAAAAATGGAAAATCTCCAGGACACGTCCCAGTTCAAAGTCTAAACATTGAAAGCAAACAGAGGGTGTTAAAAGCAGCAAGAGAGAAACAACTCATCACATATAAAGGCAAGCCCATCAGAGTTACCACAGATTTTTCAATGGCTACCATGTAAGCCAGAAAGGCTTGGAATGGAGTACTTCAGAGTCTAGAAAACTATGGCTTCCAACCCAAACTATTATACCCAGAAAAAGTATCTATAGTAACATGGTACTGGAAAAAAAAAAAAAAAACAGACAGATAGGCCAATGGAACTGAATTGAAGACCCAGCCCTTAGTTCAAGTAGCTACTAAAGCTACTTGATCTTTGACAAAGGTGCTAACAACAGACACTGGAGAAAAGACAGCATCTTCAACAAATGGTTTTGGACATGAAAAAGTAAGTGTAACTCGACCCACTCCTCTTGCCATGCACAAATGTCAAATGGATTAAAGAACTCAATATGAAACCTGGAACCCTTAATGCCTGGAAGATAAAATAGGGATAATTCTCTATGATATAGGAGTGGGGAAAATCTTACTGACCTTTACCCCAGTAGCCCAGGAAATTCAACAATTACGCAACCAAAGGGATCTCATCAAGCTAAAAAGCTTTTGGACAGACAAGCATATTATACACAAAGCCAACATACCACCATCAGATTGGGAGAAATTCTTCTCCAGCTACACCATAGACAGAGGTCTAATATCTAGACTCTACAAAGAATTCAAAAAAATTAAGTAATAAAAAAATTAACCCACTCAAAAATGGGGCAGTGAGCTGAATAGGGAATTCACAGAGGAGGAAATACAAATAGCCAATACTTACTTAAGAAAATGTTCAACATCCTTAATCATCAGGAAATGCAAATGAAAATAATTATGAGATACCACCTTAATCCAGCTAGGATGGCAATCATTAAAAAAAAAAAATCCAACATCAGCAGACATTACCATGGATGCAGGGAGAAAGGAACCCTCATTTACTGCTGATGGGAATGCAAACTTGTACAACCACAATGGGAATCCATGTGGAGGCTCATGAAAAAGATGAAAATAGAGCTACCAACCTCTGCAGCTATTTCTACTGGGCATCGACCCTAAAGACGCCTCTCTTCAATACAGAGACATTTGCTCAACCATGTTTATAGTGGCTCAATTCCTAATTGCTAAGAAAAGGAATCAACCCAGATGCCTATCACTGAATGAATGGATATCAAAGTTGCTGTACATATACATGATGGAGTTCTATGCAGCAGTAAGGAAAAATGACATTATGAAATTTGCAGGATAAAAGATGGACCTAAAACAGATTGTACTCAGTGAAGTTACACAAGAACAGAGAGACAAACACAGTATATTCTCCTTCATCTGTGGTTTCTAACCAGGATCAGCTTGAGTTGCAAGCAAGCCTGACAAGCAACTCAAGAGAGACTGATAATATGGGTGGAAGGGCTTTGGAGGAGGGGATGGAAGGGTGGAGTGTAATAATCACAAAACTAAATCTAAAATGAATTGGTAACATAGAACCCTTACTCTTGGACATTAGGTTACAAGATATAACTCTCCAAAGTAATACAGGCATATTGTCTGGTAAGAAGGACCCTGATGAGGGTGGAATGAAGCATGAGCCTAAAACATTTGACTCTGGCATATAACTTCCAGCAACCAAAAATCAGATACTACCCACATTGAGCTAGCTATTGGTCACAGAGACTTACAAGGTCCTCAAAACAAGAAAGGCTTTATCAAAGCACTTAACTACTCACTAGATAAGACCCTATTTCTGAAGACACCACCGGCTGCAATACACAACATTGAGAGACCTGACTAGATCCTGGAAGGAAGCCTGTTCTCAGATGGTTAGCCCTAGAGTACTGGAAAGGGCTACATGAGCTTCCAGGGGAAATAGGCAAGAAATGTTGTAAGAATGCAGAGACACTGCTCTACAACAGCAACCAGCATGACAAAATGTGCACACCTATGCAATAGAGACACTCAACCTGGAAGGATAATCAAGGGCTCTCTGATTGGCTAAGAGAGCCACTCAGTTGTAAGGAACCCATCTATAGCTGGAACTTGGATCCAAGCCAAACTCCTATGGAAAGCAAGCCTCCAGACTCCATGGAATCGGGGCAGGTAGGAGAGAAACTGAGGTACCAACACATGATTTATACATACAAATTTTCTACTTAACAATAATAAATATTACACTGAGGGCTACATGTGTACGGAAAGTGACATTTGAGTAAAACAAACATGGTCTGCCCTTTTACAGTACCTAACTCTTGGTCTTTCCAGTTAATATCTTCTTGACTTCTTTATTGATTATGTCTCTTGTCAGCAAATGTCTCTCTTCCCCACAGGAATCAGCCGTGATTCCTCATTTTGAGAAGTGTAAACTCACACCCCGGATGCCTCAGTGTGTACTCTACTGCTGAAGTTATTGCTGGCTTTGTTATGATTAGATTTGTCCCTGTGGTTGCACCAATATGTTTGATTATACTATTATCACAGCATTAACACATTGTGTCGGATAACAGGCTTTTATGCCCTATAAAACCATTAACATTTGATTATTCAAATAACATGTTATTTTGCTCTCATTAAAAATAGCCCAGTGATCAGCCATCCAGGACTATTACAATGGCTGTTGGTGTCATCAAAATTTGGATGCTTTCTTTCCTGCAAATCGGTCTTCAGCATATGGCTTTGATTGATTTTTATAGTCATGTCCTGATGCAACATGTTCAACCCCGAGCCTTACCTGAGCATTGCACATGGATGGAGAAGAAAGCATCAGAGAGATGGGTGGCACCCTTCCCAGGAAGGTAAAACTCTACATGTCCCCAGTCATCTTCCGCTACCTTCCCCTCTGCCTGACGATCATCCTAACTCAAGGGTTCATTTTTAACTGTCACAGGACAAAGGTTTTGTATGCTTGAAGGGGGGACTAAATAGTGGTAGTATGTGGGCACACACTCTATCCCACACTGACACTTTACAGAATGAAGATAGAGTGGAATAAGAAAATTCATTTTAAAACTCATCTGATATTTAATGGCTGATGGTATAATGAAACATATTGGAGGGAAATCTATACCAGTGGCAGAAGAATGGTTAAAAAGTTGAACTGGTAATGTAGAAGAGTTGCTTTTTAAACCCAACTACATTAAAAAAAAATCTGGGCTGGAGAGATGGCTCAGCAGTTAAGGCATATTCCTCCAGTGCCTAAGGCCCTAGGTTCAATTCCCCAGTACACACATAAGCCAGACCCACAAGGTGGTGACCCTGGTGCGCTCTCTCTCTCTCTCTCTCTCTCTCTCTCTCTCTCTCTCTCTGTATCTCTGCTTGAAAATGAATAAATAAAATATAAAATTTAAAAACCTACTTTTTAATTTTAATTTTAAAAATGAGGATGATGGGCTGGAGAGATTGCTCAGTGGTTAAGGTGTTTGCCTGAAATGCCTAACAAACAACCCAAGTTTGATTCCCCAGGACCTTACTAAAGCCAGATGCACAAAGAGGCACATGTGTCTGTAGTTCTCTTACAGCGGCTGGAGGCCCTGTTGTGTCCAATCTCTCTCTCTCTCTCTCTCTCTCTCTCTCTTGACTTTTGTTGTTGTTGTTGTTCTTCTTCTTCTTCTTCTTCTCCTTCTTCTTCTTCTTCTTCTTCTTCTTCTTCTTCTTCTTCTTCTTCTTCTTCTTCTTCTTCTTCTTCTTCTTCTTCTTCTTCTTCTTCCCCTCTCTCTCTCCCTCTCTGCAAACAAATTTTTTAAATGAGGTTGATGTAATTTGAAGACGAGAAGTAAAAGTGAAGGGATAGAAAAGATGATCATAGCACAACCTTTCATTACAAACTTAAAGTGAGTAAGAGCAGAGGAAGATAGTTCTGTCATTGAAACTGAACTTTGCAACCTGTGTGGCTTGGCCAAATTAGATTGTAGCCAAACATCTGTGAATGGGGGTGGGAGCAATACTCTTCCTACTTTACTGACTCACAGAATTAGATACTTGACAACCTAACAAAGTATGTTGAGTGGTAGCCACAGCCCTGAGTCCAGTCACTGAATCGATGATTGATTCTGGCTCAGTCTTCACAGCTTTTCTGTGATTTCAGACAAGTCACTTAATCATAGGTACATTTTTTTTCAATATGAAAAAAGTAGTATTAACCTCATGGGTTACTTAAAGCAAGCTGATAACAGAGATAAGTAATACTTCTTACACAGGGAAGTGTTAGTGTTAGTTCTGGGGCTGAAGGTGGCTCAGCATTTAAGGCGCTTGCTTGCAAAGCCTAAGGACCTGGGTCAGATTCCCCAGTATCCACGTAAAACCAGATGCACAAAGTGGAAGTGTTAGTTCCAAATGCGAGGTATAATTGTTTCAATATTGTCTAAATGAATTTCCCTTTAATATTTGTTACTTTTAAAACAATTCTTGAAGGCTCAGCTGTTAAGGCACTTGCCTGTAAAGCCTAATGACTGGAGTTCCATTCTCCAGTACCCACGTAAAGCCCTATGCCCAAAGTGGTACATACATCTGGAATTCACTTGCAGTGACTAGAGACACTCTGGTGGTCCATTCTCTCTCTCTCTCTCTCTCTCTCTCTCTCTCTCTCTCTCTCTGTCTCTCTCTCTCTTCTCTCTTCTCTCTCTCTCCTTGAAAATAAACAAAAAATTTTTTTAAAGTTCTCAGATTGGGGAAATGGCTCAGTGGTTAAAGGTTCTTGTGCTTTAAGTTTGTCAATGAGTCCAAGTCCCCAGAACCCATGAAAAGTCTGATGCAAAGTGATATGTGCATCTATAATTCCAACATGCCTTTGGCCAGTGGAGGCAGTACCAGAAGAACCCCAAAGCTGATCAGCCCAGACTGCTGTTCACCACAGGGAAACCAACAAATACAAATTCCTTATCTCAAAAAGGGAGGAAGGAGAGGACTCACACCCTGAGTTTATCCTTAGCACAAACAGCATGAACACACACACATATCAAATAATTTAAAAAATCTTGTTTCCTACTAACTCTGGCAGATGAATCAGGCAAAGGATAAAGTGGACAGGGTTTGAGATTTTTCCAAGCATTGCACTTGATAAGAATGGATGGGATTCCTTCAATCTGCAGCCACGAGTCCTTAAATATTTATCTGTCAGAAACTGAGCCACGATCTAAAATATTCCTTGTGATTTTTCTTAGCTCAAATGGAAAAAAAAAAAGGTGTTTTCAAGGTGCATGTGTCAAATACTAACATACCATTCTGACATGTTAGAACACTTTACTTCTTTCTTTGTTTTGGGATTTGGGAAGTATTAAAATAGTCTCCCAATGGTAATAAACAATGCCCATTGAAAACAGTGTCAGCTTGCAGACACCATAGAGGAGAGCAGGGCAGAGTATCGGCCTCAGATGGGGGGGAGTTGACATTGACCTCCAGGCCACTGACTCAGCACAGATGGCCAGAATGCTTCCACAGTATCCATGTCAGTGTTAGTCACTTTAAATGGTCCCCGGTATGTACTAAAGAAATGATTTTAGTAGGATTTTCCTAATTTTTAGAGCTTAAGTAGACCCAACATGTTCCTTTTATGCATCCCACATAATTTTCTATTTGTGCAATATATTGAATTTCTATTCCAATTTTCCTTAATTTTACTTAAGGGACATTTAGTACTTGATAACACCTTTTTTCAAAATTGGTACATCAGAACTTTTGCTTTTTTGCCATTAATTCTAAACCTTTAAAATGAGGCTGAGTAATGGCTGGCATTTTTCTTTTCCATGTGTTAGAAAGAAAGGTTTCTTTATATCTGGCTTCAGCTCATCAGTTTTTGCCACCTTTCTGTTCTTCCTTACCCTTCTTATAGACAGGATTCTGATGCAACCCAAACTGTCAGCTGGCACCTAAGCAAAACACGTGAGTGCCACTGTCTGGATGAATCCCCGTGGGTTTGCTTCCAGTTTTCAAAGTCAGGGAACCAAGACACTCGGATGCTTGAATGCCAAGGAAGTCTAAATCGGGAAATTTGTCAGGAATTTGAAAAGGCAGTGTACTAATTTATACTAAAAAAATGCTTCTTCCCTATCTCTGGACTTCTGCTTTGGGTTCTGTTGATATCATTGGTGTCTGTCTCAGTGACCTATTCTGGGTTATCTGACTTGCAGTATGTCCACTGAGGAGGGCCCCAGTGGGTTGGGGACAGGGAGGAGGGAAATTGGGGTACCATCCTAAGATTTGCTCATACAATGTATCTAATTATGGATAATAAAGATATCAACAATAAAAATGCTTCTTACCATAATCAGCGTATGAATACCTACCATGGGTATTAGTAGACTCACCTTCACTCTTGTACCTGGAGTACAATGTCCACAAAGCATAAATGGGTTTGAAGGTAGGAGTCTAAGACTTCCCATCAGACAGGCATGATGCATGTCTAAGGAGAAGAAAAGGCTTCTTACCCTGATTGGATCATGGTCTGTTGTATACACTGTACTTCATAAACATAAGCTATTACTACCTGTCAATTTAAAAACTAAAATAATTACTGTGCCAAATGTATCTTGATTCTAATATAGGCAGTTTGAGCTAGAATCCTGTTTCTTGTGCTGGGCAGATGGCTCAGTGGGTAAAGTGATTCCACGTGCATGTGAGGACATGGGTTTGGATGATTTCTAGTAACTCACTTATAATGCTGGGCATTGTGGCACATGCCTGTAATTCCAGCACCGGAGAGGCAGAGACAGGGAATTCCTAGTCTACCTGAATCAGTTAGGCAATGAGAGATATGCACTGGGAGGACAAAGGCTGAGAGATTGAGGAAGACACCAATTGACAACCTCTGGCTTCTAAATGTTCACATGTGCATCCATACACACACATGCACACTCATCATACACACACACAGACACAAACATGCACACTCATCACACACATACAAACACACACACATGCATAATCACACACAAATACAAACACACATGCATAATCACACACAAATACAAACACACATGCATCCTCATTACACACACACACAAACCCACATGTACACACACACACACACGAAAACACAAACACACATGCATACTCATCACACACACATGCACAATCATCACACCCACATACACACACGTGCACACTCACCACGCACACACAAACAAACAAGCAAATGACCAAGGAATTCTGTTCCTTGTAAGAAAGGGTCAGTCTTAGATCTCTCAGACTCCACGTCATCTTCTTAACCGGCCCGTGTCCTTTCTCCAGTCTGACATGGCTCTAGCATACAAGTTGTGGCATTTCTCACTTCAACTGCAGATCATGAGCTCAGTCCACATCAAGTGCAAACAGTGGAGAAGTGGGACCCAGAACAGAGCTCATGGGGCTCCTTAGGCAAGTGGAGACATTTGGGCATTAGGCCCTGGGTATTCAGGACTCATCTAAAGCTGGATGTGATCAGAGGAGGGGGAATGGATGTGGGCTCTGCAAATTAGAGAGCCCCAGTTCCAATGTGATTATGTCAGTGTGTCTGTGGTTAAAACATTATCAGTGGGAGGGCTGGAGAGATGGCTCAGCGGTTAAGGCACTTGCCTCCAGTGCCTAAGGCCCCTGGTTCAATTCCCCAGGACCCACATGGGCCAGACCCACAAGGTGGTGGCCCTGGTTCTCTCTCTCTCTCTCTCTCTCTCTCTCTCTCTCTCTCTCTCTCTCTCTCTCTCTCCCCACCCCACCCCACCCACCTTCTCAAATGCTACTTGCCCTCCTCTATTTCCCATAATGCAACTCACATTATATGCATTATTAAATACTTGTTTCCAGAGTAGGTACAAAACCAATTCTTCTTCCTCTTCCTCTTCTCTTCCTCTTCCTCTT